>DVQH01000357.1:0-27358 GCA_018231625.1 Papilio phestus
AGTGGTATCATTGAAATCCTGAGATCGTGCCCTTTCCAATGATATATGTCTCCCCCATTTACCTTTTATTCTGTACACGGGGTGAAATAGATGTCAAATAACAGTTAAACTTGTGTTTTTTACAAATTGGGAAATTAAAAACTAAAGTTAAAAATGCAAGCTACTTTTTCAAAACATTTATTTTTATAATATATGAAAAATTGTTGTTAAACACAGTTGATTTTGGTAACTGCTGGTTTTTATATAATAAATAAAAAATGAAGCGGACAAATATTACCTATATTTTTAAAAAATCATTTTTTACAATGCGCAAGAAAATAAAGCAAACAAAAAACCGATTGAACATAAAGGAATTAGTTGTTGGATGGTCTAGCCCACTCGACACTGAGGATAAGGTTATTGTAACCGTGACCATTGACTGTGCGAATGGCACGCTGAGCACTTTCACGGCTCTCAAAGCTAACAAAAGCAAAGCCCTTCGAGTTGCCAGTGGCTTTGTCTTTTGCCAAAAAGATGCGGATAATGCGGCCAAAATCCTTAAACAGATCGCGAATGTCAGAGTCTTGGGTTTCCTCTGGCAGGTTGGTGATACGAATCGTGTTATTCTCATCCTTGTTGCGGGACAAATCTAGTCGCTTGGGATCTCGTCCCAAAGGACCGGCGCCAATACCTCCAATAGCTCCGGGTCTTCCCATCAGACCCATGCCTCCGGCACGAGCAGCATCGGCCTACAATAGTCAAACAATTGACATTAAGAAAAGATATAAGAGTAAGCGTGGAAAAATATACCTGACCACCAAGTCCGGCAAGACCAGGCTCGTTTTCGGGTTTGCCAAGACCACCAAGAGCGTTAATCTTATCCTTGTACGGACATTGCAAAGTCCAGTGGTTGAGACCACAGTTTCGACACTGAATCGTCTGGTTGTTGATACCCTTCTGCATGAATTGACTCTCGTCCAACTGTTCATCTTCTTGCTTGTGCAAGAATTCCATGAACACTTCGTCAGTCGTGTTAGTGGTCTTGTTATTTGGACCAGGCGGATCATCCTTCGACTGACCAAACTTGGCCCACGTTTTCCTTTTGGCTACATTGCGTGAGACTTTGCGCTTTTCAGTGCGAAAGTGCTGCACTACCTTCACTCTTTTGTTGTTGTTGAGAGTACGAATCTCGGTTACTTTCTTGGTGTCACCGCTCACCTCAACCATACGCTGCTCTTCATCTTCATCCTCCATCTGGTCCACCCATGATGATTTGTTGTCGAGTCCTGGCATCGTGACTAATTCAGAATGTCGCTTCTGGTCAAATGAAACAAATTAATCAAATCACAACAAAAATATGAATTGATTTGCGAAAAATAAAAACAGCACCAACAGGGGAACTGCTCACTCAGCGTGGCAAAAGTAAGCGGTCGAAGCGCCACCTATTGTCTTAATTTGTCTTTTTGTAATTTTTTCCTGGCATTTGAATAAATATATATAACTAATTAATTTAAATAAATAAATAAATATTTTAAAAATAATGTATTTATTTTTAAAAATGTAAATTTAGTTTAAATTAAAAATCTAAATCTATTTTTTTGTAATAAATTTTATTCAAAGTGGAGAGAATGTCATCTTTGAATGTCGCCTTGTGCCAAGTTTAGACGATGCACGTGCATTGCAGCTGCTTTGATGACAGGCGCGACAATTGTATTGCCTTGTTGTTGACCTAAGCCGCGAGGCTTTGGAGAAGTTCACGTGACATCATCACTTGACTAGTCGATGGCTGACAAATTCTCTAAGAACGATCATATGCTGGACATCAAGAATGAGGCTGACATTCGAGATGAGCTCCATCTTCGTTTGCACAACTCAGGCGAGAGAGAGAAGTTGGCGAATGAGTTGCGAAAAAGGCTATACGAGTGTGGGTGGCGAGAGCAGGTGACCAAGTATTGCTTTGAAATTACCAATCAGTATGGACCCGATAATCTTACTGTGGAGAGTCTCGTAGAGCATGTCACTCCGATGGCACGTCGTGCTATTCCCAACGAAATCAAACGTGACATGTTGGCCATGATTGAGACCAAGATCGAGAAACTACTCAAAGAACGGTGATAATGCATCCCACTATCCTTTCACCTCTCATCTCCTCATGATTTTCTTCATTATATTATCATCGTTTACGAAATCATTCTGTAAATTTTATTAAAATATGTAAAATGAAATAAATAAAAAACGTGAGATAAACAACGAGAATGATGATAAATTTGTACAAGATGATATTTACAGCAAACAAAAATGCAAAAGTTTATAGTTTGTTGGTTTGCAGGCCCAGGGTTTCATGCACCATATGCAACCTATCGATATAGTCCTTGAGACTAGAATTAATCGAAGCCGAAAGTGGGTGTTTTTGGTGCCTAGGAGAGTCGGACAGGGTTGGTGAAATGGTGGGGCTGTTCTTACTACTAGAGGGAAATTTCTTTGGTGGAAGTGGCACGTTCTGGAGGTTGGAAATGGACCGAGCAGTTTTGGTGAAAAGAAGTTGGCGTTTGCGACACTGCCACAAGTTCACCATGAACCGCATCCGACTGATGGCAATCAAAGCATAAGCTACTGATCTGAAACGAGGTTTACCCCGCATTTGAATTTCATCTTCATCGAGCTCTGTCAAATGTAAAAACATTGAGTCAATGAATCAACAACAAGTAATTTAAAGCAAACCTTTTGAGTTGTTAAAGTTAGCCAACAAGGCTAGTGTGTCATTCTCGGTTCTTTGATAACTACCGAGCACGTGAATCAGATAGTTCTTCTGATAAATGAGCGCGCCTTTTTGAGTCAACAGACGACGTACTTTGAGCATGAGCAGATTATTGGAACTGATGTTGTTCATCTTATCTAGTCCACTCAAGTATATCTGATTCTGGTTAGCATTGCCATCTACTTGATCTTCAAACTCAATCATTGCCTGGTTGATCTCTTGCTTTTGCTTAACCAACTTTTGATTCTGAATCTTAAGCAATTCGTTCTCTTTTTCCAGAATCTCAATTTTCTTCTTCAGATTTCTGATCTCCAAATCTAAATAAATAATTTTGTCGGATGAGATCTTGTTTTGAAGACGAAGTTTCTCAAGGTTCTTCTCGTAAAGTGTAATCTTGTTTTTGGTGTCATCATACGATTGTAACTGTTCAAGGTAAATATTTTTCTCTTCGGTCAAAGCGCTCAATTTGGATTTGAGAATATCAACATTTTGCTCAAGAATGGCAATCGTTTTCTCTCTAGAAGCCAGTTTGGCATGCAGTTGACTCATCTCAAAGCTTTCCTTTGCAACAACTTTCGGATCATGTTCATGTGACTTGAGCAACTCCTTGTATGATTTGATCTCTTTCTTGTAGGCATCAAGCTTCTCACCTAGTTCGATAGCATGTCGGTTGGCTTGCTCAAGTCTTACTTCCAGTGCTTCATTCTGTTTCTTTTCTCCACTCAGCTTGGCTTGCAACTCACCCACCACCTTGCGAAATTCATTCACATCCACTGAGGAATCGAGCTTCACCTTCAACTCACTATACTTCATGTGATTAACATTAATCTCTTGCTGAAGCAACTCATTCGCTTTGCCCTTCTCCTCGAGACTCTTTTCCAAAGACTCAATTTGTGGTTTATAGCTTTCAATAGTGCTATTCTTCTCAGCAACATCTTTTTCCAAGTTATTCTTTTGAGCCAATAAATCATCTATGAGTACATTCAGTTCTCGAATCTTGTCATCCATCAATTTGACAGTTAAGAAAATTGAGTCAGAAGAGTCAGTGATCGAAGCGATATCATTTTGAACTTCTACTGTCCTAGTAGCAACTTTGTTCTTAGATTCTTGAGAATCCTTCGAGTTAAGGAATTGAAGAATGGCGTTAGCCAAATCTTCCCAGTTAGTTTCCTCACTGAGTTTGATGTCCAAAGTAGTGGAAAGTTCCCTCATTTTTTTCCTCAGCTCTGCTTCAATTTGATTGTTACGCTCTAGTTCGGATTCAAGTTGTCGAACAGTGAGATTCATTTCAGATATCTTCATGTTGGCCTCTTTGAGTCGAGAAGAGAGTTCGCCAACCCGCTCCTCCTGTAGCGACTTTTCTTCACCGAGCATTGTCACCTGGCTTTCCAACGATCGAATGCTCGATTTGAGCTTTGTTTCCAACTTATCCTTATCCTTGAGTTTCTCTCGCAGCCCACTCACTTCCTTGTTGAACTCTTCGCGCTCACACTCCCTGTCTTGCGTTTGTTCCTCTACAAACCGTTTCAATGAATTCAGATTCTTCTCACTAGAATCTATCTGCGAAATCAGTTCTTCAAACTCGGCATTCTTAGTTTCGATAATTTGATCCTTTTCTGACTTGAGATTTTCTACCTCTGCCGTGAGACCGTTTATCTTATTGATGAGAGCTAATTTATCATGCTGCAACTGGCGTATGTCATGGTTCAATGTTTCATTCTCTTGCAACAATTCTAGATAAATGCACACAATTAGTTCCATTGCTACAATTTATCCATCTAAAAAACAAAAACAAACCTGCTTCTAGATAATCAAAATAGAAGAAGATAAGAAGGAGGTGATTGTGAAGATAAAGAAAACCGGAGTAAAAGAAAAAGTCAAGTGGAGAGTGGGGGCAGAGAAAGAGACCGAAACCAGAAAGATAAAGATAATGAATGACAAGTGCCAATCAGTTAATGAAACATGCAATGAAAGCCAAGTTTGAAATAATGCTCCAACTGTGTGCCTAATCAGATGCGAAAGAGTGACTTACTTTGTTGTAGTTGCGGCAGTCCCTGACTGAATGTCGACTTGTCTGTCTCAAGTCGTCGATTTTCATGCAAAAACTTGTCTCGATCCCGTTCATACTCCTCGAGCTTCATCTTGACTTGTTCGTGTTGATTCTTCACTTCTTGGTAGTCAATGAGTTGTTCCACCAATCGTTTCTTGTCACACTCCAGAGTGTGCAATGCTTTCTCGGTGTCTAAAAGCTGTCGAGTAAGCTTGTCGCGTCGATGACCCTCTTCTTGCAACTCTAATGCCATGTCCTCCTTTTGTTTGAGCAGTTCTTTCAAATTTAGTTGACTATTGCGATCTGAGAAATCTGCCAGGATCTTAAGCACTCGTTCAACGGCCAGTTGGAGACGACGCTTAGCCCCAAGTACTACATCGTATTCAATGTCATTGTTGGTGGAGTGATTGCTCACGTTCATGGATGATGGCGTTAAATCAATACCATCCTCAAAATCAAAGGTAATCTCAGAAAGACGCTCCTCTGCGTCAAGCGATGGAAAGCCCAATTGATGCTCATCAGACTTGCACTTGTTGCTTTCAAATCCCATCGAAACAAGTTGCCTCTGAATTTCGTCCTCCGTTTCGAGGAAAGCTTTGACGATGTCAGACAGAACATGTAGATATCGATTATTTTGAATCGAGCTATAGCTGAAAATAAAATAGCAGTTAGTGGTTGGGTGATTAAACAGGCGTGTTTTGCAACATATGTTAGAAAGGTTAGTAATGCAAATAATTAGTATGCAATCAGACAAAAAAAATTCACCAGCAGCGCAATGGTTAACTGATCATGGTCAATGAAGCAAATGAAGCCAACGATATCACAAGCAATTTCGAATGAGGTTGACAGACCCATATGGAACCTCAGTACATCTCATGCCCGTCACGTGACATCACTTACGCGGTGCTGGAGTCAGTAAACTCGTTTCCGTTGGCTAGCAAAGGCTGGTCACAGGCCGACTCCTCGACCGGCCAATCAAAGAGACTACTGTAGTAAGTTCCAGAGATGATGATAATAATGTGATTGATTCATATGGTAATCGAGAGGCTCAGCTAGCACAACAATAAAACAATACTTACCCGTTAGAGTTAGATGAAGATGCAAGGCGAGAAGTATTGCTTCTACTCGAGTTGTTCTTTACTCTTTTCAGCTCGGCTTTCAGTTCCTCAATCTCGCGATTCTTGTGTTCACACTCTTGTTTGAAATGTTGTCGTTCAGAATCAATCTTTTCAAATAACTTGGCCTGGTCAAGCATCAACTTGGCTTCGTCAGTTGAGTGATGGGTACCGTTAGTGCCGTTCACTAGTTGGGTTTTATCACATTGATGATTGGACGAGTCGAGTTCGGAGACCATGTTGGACGAGTGGTGATTTGAGTGTCGTCGAGCCACTTCTAGTGAAGAGTCGACCCGAGAGTCACCATTATGGGTTGTGGTCATCGAATCTTTCTTGAGATACATTGACGACGACAGTTCATGCAACTCAAGTCGTAACTCATCGATATCCTGGGCAAGCCAAGGTTCAGCTTGTTTGTACTCGTAGAACCTATCCAGCACATATTTTAATCGTTTGCAAAGTTTTTTGATAAGTTCTCCCGGCACATAGTCTCTGTGTTGATTGCCACGTAGTTCGCTGATAACACTCTTCAGTAGTTCTTCAAACACACAGTTGTTATTCTTAGCTATGTCACTCAAGTTAATACTATTATCACTGAGATTATCGGTTTCCATATTTAAAATGTCACTCCACTGCTTCTTACGGTGAGGTTTCAGAAAACTGTCTTCCGCCTTCAAAGAAGCAACATAGGGTTGGTGACAGCTCAATTAAGTACTAAAGTCACAAACCTTCTGAATTGCCGATTCGAGCTGCACGAATTCATCGAGCGACTCCATTAGGGAGAGAATCCAAATGCCAACCAAATGCAACGAGTCGTAAGATGAAGAAGAATTCAACAAAAGAGCAGCATTGAACTCGAAAACGATAACAACACCAGAAGTAGTGGTAGCTCGTAGCAACGACAACCGCCGTTTGAAGCCAAACAAACAACTGGCTGCATCAGGTGATTGGTGTGCGGTAAAACTTAATTATCGCGGTCAACCTCAGGAGTTGATGATTCAGTCGATGTCGCTGGACAAATTGGGCCAGATTGGAAAGTGATCACAGGTGAGTGGAGGAAAATGAAAAATGGCATCAAAATCAGATCAAATTGAGAGTTGAAAAGTGGCCAAGCTAAATGATCAGTGCGCGCCGAACCGTGATTGACACATCGAGCAGCATGCGCTGTCTCGAGGTTGAGGTTGACTGGATCGGCCAAATTTGGCGAGGATGCCCGCGCGTCCGTAGATGGAACACTGCCACTCGGCTCACAGAAAGGCGCAAGCAAACACGCCACTCACCGTTTGCTTTCGTTTTCAATGGGTCTGTGTGTCTCTCTTCTCTCTATCTCTCTCTCTCTCTCTCTCCTCTCTCTCTCTCTCTCTCTCTCTCTTTCTCTCTCTTTCTCTATGCAAACTGCCGAGTGCACTGCCATCTCAACGGTCGCTTCTTGTTGGCATGTTGTATACAGTCAAACCTCTCTTGAAGAAACTTTCCTTGACCGAATTGGCAGAATCAAATTTAAATTTTTTATATTGAAATATTTTTAAAATCCTCTAAATATTTTGAATTTTTCTTGATTACTTTGCTTAGATTATGGTTTGTCAAATTAAATTTTTGTTTAATAAGCAAATTATCGAATCCATCATAAAAGTTAGCAATTCAAATAAGGATTATATTATTAAATATTAATTCAGCTTTAAGCCATAAACAAACACAAGTTGAATTACTAGTGGTACTTAAACATTTTACAAGATACAATAACTATTATTTTTTTCTATAAATATATGATGTAGCATTATACAATGATATATTGAATCATATGCTAATTATAAATATCAACGTAAGTTACTGATAATTCTTATAATAAATATGAAACAAAAGCAATAGATATAGATGTGAAAAGAGGAGGAGTACTGTATGGGTTGAGCACGCTTGGCGTGTGTGCCACTGACTCTTTGCAGCCACCGAATCGAAGTATCCGAACTTGAACACACCACGTCGTCGATCCCACTCTTTGTCGTTCGTTTTAGCAAATCAAATTAGAGCAAGTTGGCCTTGTCCGACCTCAAGTCGCTCTCCCGATGCCTCTCCGATTGACGGTAATCTTATTCACCAACTTTCCATTTTTGACTCGCCATTGCATCACAGATGGAGAGTCATTCACAACCAGATAGGAATAGGCAGGCAGTTGGAAACCTTGAACTAGGCGCGCGCGGATGTTAGACTAATGAATGAGACGGAGCTGTAATTTGTTACGATCTTGTTATCCACTATATTTGGGTGACAAAATAGCTTTCAAGATGCTTGCTTCATAACCCTCTCTAGACTTTAGCGACACGTTATTTGTTTTTTCATTCAATAAAATAAATTTAATTTTTGTGATACAACGAACAAGTAACTTGCTGCAAGTTTGTTGTATCACTTTTGCATTCGATTCTCTGACAGTATTTAAAGTTAAGGTACTGAGGTCTTAAAATGTAGACCCACTGGGGTAAATACTATGAAATGACTAAGCTTTGAGTCGTATTAAATTGACGCAATCAAAACATGTCATGTGTCATAGTCTATTGCTTTAGGATTGCACGGTGTGCTCGCGTTACCGTTTTGAGCTCTGGAGACAATTCGGTTTGGAGAGAAAACTTCCTAGAGAAGATCTGGGACTGTCAACAGATTCACAGTAGACTTAGCTACCTAAAAATAGCGACACGCGACGATGCCAGTGACTGAATCGAATTACGCGTGGTGGCAGCCCAGTGAACTCGCATCGAGTCATAACATGCCGCATTCTTTCCTTTCGAGTGTTGCTTCTATTCTGTCGAGCCTCAACCAAGAGCGCTCGTCATCGGAAGAATAAAGTTTTTGACGACTTCATCGACGTCTAGGACAGACATGGCAAGATTGTGTCTGACCGAGTGCCACCATGACAAGAAAGCGGTGCCGCACCGAAAATACTCTCTCCCACACATCCATGATAAGCTTTGGTGCAATGACTTTTTGCCATCATCTTATCCTGAGTCATTTGACCTGTGCTATTGCTAGTATTTTTTTCTTGATTACCCAGGGATCTAGCCCAACACCCTCTCGGCAACTTACCCCAGTGGGGTGATTTAAGTGGTTTCTTTTAAGTTATCATATACAATGTGTCGATTTAGATAGCATCACTAGACCGTATCACGATTTGCTCGCGCTTGATGCTAGGCAACTTGATTGGTATGAATCAACAGATGGTTGATGCTCTAAGCCGATGACACCCACTGTTGGCTCACTTAGCACTTAGTCTAAGCAACTCGCCCCTCGATTCCAACTTAATCAATCATCGCCGTGTGAGCCATTAGCATAACTCACTACCGCATGATAAGCCACTTTTCGCGACAATTATTTTAAAGTCAAACTTATGGATTATTTTCGTCCACCATAACGAGATTAGATAAAGATCTTTTTTTATTAGAGATTATATTAATATAAATAATTTTTAAAGCTTTAAGTAATTGAGCAGGGTAAATGGTGTAATATTTGCACTTGAGTGTGTACATTATCATCATAAATGAAACAGTTCGGCGAGGATGCATGCAAACGTGCTGGGCGAATCGAGAGTGGGTGGCGGCGAGACAAACTGGTTGTCGATCAAACTCACCAAGAGATACTTCTTGAGCTCGATCAGTGTAAGGCTTGGTTCACTGTCCGACCAACAATCGAAGAAACTATAGGCCTCCTCACGCCAAATATGCAGTGTCTGGTGGTCAGCGACGTAGGCTGGGATCAGTTGATAGTCTAGTTGGGGAGTGCTATCGTTAGCCTGGGAAATTCAATACAGATCACTTACTAGGAAAGAGGCCCCATGTAACGATGATCGGGATCTTGACTGGCCAGTTGGTCGATGCTCTCGTGTTATCTAAGTCGGTCAAATAGTAGCTAATTCCTTTGTAGTTCTCCAGTAGCGTAAGCAGCTTGTCGTAATAACTCGGATGGAGAAAAAACTCGAGGTATTCCTTCTGGTAAATGTAACCATTGGATTCACCCCAGCCAAAGCATGCGTCTTCAGAGCGAAGTGAGTTTAACCGAGGTAGATAGTTGATTACTAACATTCCTTGTAGTATATACTGGCCGTAGTTAGTAAACATAACCTCTATATCAAGTAGATAATTGATCAGTTATGATATTCATGGCCATCCGGTTGCCTACCTAAGTTATGGCGATTAAACTCTTCAACCCAGGGAAGTATCAGGTTTGTTTCATCCTTTTTCAACAAGGTAGAGTAGAAAGTATGAAACAATTTGTGTACATCTTGTACAGTGTAATCATAGCCTAAAAACTCTCTGATCTGTTTGCTTGAGTTGGCATTGAAAAATTCGTAAAAGCCTGTTAGTGATCGATCAATTTTGGCGCTAAACTTGCCCGACCACACATCACAAGGGTACTCGTGCCAACTATGGCTTCGGTGAATATAGCTCTTTGGTCGGTTGGCCCAGAAAACCGGACGAATCACTTCGTTCAGTCGTCGGTGATTGGTGGCACAACGCCACGGCAACACGCGAATTTCAGGTTTCTTCCACAATCCCAGATTCCTGAGTATGCGAATAACCGTAGTATTGTTGAGTGTGTAAAAATGCAACCCAGGAGCCACTTTGGCCTTAATCAATTTACTGCACAAGTCAGTAAGAAAGTGAACGCCATAATTACGCACTGCTTCTATGTTAGACTTGATTGGCTCCAAGGCTTCAATCAAACGCTCAGGCAGAGGTACACTGGAAAGCTGGGCAAACTTGGCCACCGAATCGAAGCTGTTGATGGCACAGATTCCTGTTGGTATGACAGCATCATCGCTTGATTAGCCATATTCAGGTTAGTAGAGCATGGGGTGACAGAAAGTCATACCAGGAATGATAGGAACGTGAATTCCAATGCGTCTACAATCGCGTACAAAGTTAATAAAATCGTCTGCTTCGAAAAACATTTGTGAGATAATAAAATCTGCACCGGCGTCCACCTTGCGCTTGAGGTAGAGCAAGTCCTCTTGCTTGTTGATCGCTTCCGGGTGTGGAATCGGGTAACCAGCCACCACGATGGTGAAATACTGTCCATACTCGTGACGGATGAAAGCAACCAGCTCGCATGCGTTGACAAAGTCATGAGTTTCATATGGTTCTGCTTGAGTAAATTATCAAAATAGAAAATACTGTTAAGTTAATTAGAAGAAACAGAGAACCACAAGTAGCATCTAACGTGAGGCGCGCGCAGCTTGCCAGACAAAACAAATGATAAAAGCCGACGGCGAGTGCAATAGCGATCCGAGTGGTGATAAGAGGGACGTTGTGCCTCACAGGCCATCGCACTGGCAAACTGTCATTGCCACCATTACTCACCGTGTCGATCGCCCCGCAAGGCGAGAATGTTGCGAATACCTAAACGTTTGGCACGATCCAGGTGACGCCGAAGGTCGTTTTTGGTAAGACCTATGCAGATAATGTGGAGCATGGTGTCGTGGCAGCAGTAGTTCAGAGCCACTCCAGCCACTGTTATACTTGATGTCGGCGTTTCAAGACCTGGGTTGCCTGATACGTGCCACGTGATATCACAGAAAAAGGGATCCCCTTCGCGATATCGATCCAGAAGACGAACCCAACTTCCGCTGCCATTTGCAGTTCGAGGTGGGAAAAACTCAACTGAGAAGAAAGGTACCGAGTTGCTTGAGTAGTCGTGTTCAAAGTAGCGTAGTACCTTGCGCGACAGTGGTACGAAGGAAAATCTCTGTGGCGTTGCCTCGGGCACTGTCGTGGCCTCTGACGAATGCTCAGCCGGCACATTGGAACATACACCTAACATTGTTCAAGAGCTACACAAACTACAGATTTAATCAATCAGTAGTTGTGTTACAAGCAGTTTAACAAAGCAAAACAGAATGTACTCTATCGACTACTATCAGCTGTAACTACTGCCAGTGAGCCATTCTTGGCCTACGTGTTGTTTAGTATTTAAATCACCACTTGTCAGCTAAACATATGTATGTGTTTATTATGCACACAAAGGCGAAGGTGGAGTCGACTGGGGTGGTGAAAGTGCAGCTATCACAATAGGGAAAATACTTCAAGGCAAAGGTTGAACGAAGATACTAGGTGGCCATCTGGTGACCAAACAAACAGTGCAGTTGGCCTCAAGTCGATTGCCGTTTTGGTTGTGCCCGCTATATCGGTCGCCACCGGAGCTCGCAAGGGGGAAGAGATTAGAAATGCCAACGCGAGTCCTACCAACTACAGCCACACAACAGATGAGCTGCGGTGCTCGAATGATCTCATCTCTTGCCACACATTTAGTCGCCATTGAGGCTATACCAACACCTCTTCAAATCTGAATGATCATCCAGTTTGGTTTGGAATTAGCACTGTTCACTCATCTATCCAACGATCTCCATGTGGCTACTCGACGAGCTCTGACAGAAAAGTAACGAGTGTGAAATATGAGCACTTCTCACTCTGATCCGACATGTGTCGACGATAAGCAAGTTTCCACATGTCCTGGTGACGAGCTCTCAAACGGTGCTGTAAATGGCATCGCTGACCACCCACGGGACCGGACACCCACTCCGGAAGATTCACATCAACTTATCTTGGAGAAGATTGAAAGGTTAAACCTTGAGAATCACGAGCTTAAGTTATCCAGTGATGAGTTGAAGTCCAAGATAACTCAACTTGAGCAGTCATGTCAGAGTTTCAAAGCAAAAGCAGAGCGAGCTAGTAGTCAAGTAGAATCGACCAAGAATGAGCTTCAGTCAATGGTGATTAAGTATGCCACCAGTGAAAAGGAAGTGCTTAATCTCAAGAAACATTACGGTGATTCGGATCGGAAGTTGAAGGAATTGCTCAAGGAACGGGATTCTTTGCAGGCCAAAATCAAGGAACTCAATGGAGAGAAAAAAGTTCTCCTAAGTAACGTCGAGCGACATATTCTCGAAACTGCCACTCTTCAAAATGAAAATGAAATTTTGAAAAACAAACTTGAACAAACAGATGTCAAAATACAGCAGCTTCAACTTTCATTGAGTCAAGTTCAATCCAAGTATCATTCAGCCAAAGCAAAACTCGAGAGAATTGAAATTGGTTTCAATCAACTAAGTGGTTTTTCTAAGGACAATAAATGTGAGCTCGGAGAAACAACAACATCAAATGATGCTAATTCAAATGAGCCGGCAGAGAATGAGCAAAATCACAATTGCGAATCAGAGGATAATATTAACTGGACCGACCAGTATTTGAGTTGTATTGAAGCAAACAAGAGTTTAAATCGAGAAGTAAAGCAGTTAGAAGTGGAACGTGAACAATACAGAAATACTGTTGAAGAACTGAATCAAAAGCTCAATGATACCAACGAACGTGTCAAAGATTACATGCGAAAGGTAGATCTTATAGATTCACTCAAGAATGAGATGCTTAACAAGCAGAAAACGATCGAAGAGTTAAAAGAAAAGTTTGACAAGATCAACGATATTAATCGCGAGTTGATTGGGGATATCGAGTCGAGCAAGCTCAAGGAAAGCGAACTTCTCGAATACACCGAGCGAATGACTGCCAAAATGGTTAGTCTACAGTCGGAGCACAACAGTCTGGCGGAAAAGCTAAAGATTGCCGAGGAAGAGTGCCAGAGACAACAAGACAACTTTAATCGTGTATCATCTGAAAGAGATAAACTTCAATTGGAATTTGAGTCTCACAAACAAAGCTGTGAGATTGATTCGTCTAAGCTCAAGTCGGAGCTTGACGACAAAGTACACCAATGCGAGAGCTTGCAAAAGAAAGTTGAAGAACTTGAGAATGAAATTAAGATTCTCAATCGCAAACTATTTCTAAATTTTAAAGAGTTAAACAAAGAGATTCGAACTCTGAAACAGCAAAATGAGCAACTGCTGGAAAGGGCCAGTCAGCCAGGCGGATTGACGGCACAGACGAATCACGTAGAGACCACCTCTACCTTATCATCACGCACTAATTCGTTGAATTCACTTTCGGAAAATGACTCCGAGAAGAAGCTTGATGGCCACAACTCGACACAGCATTCGAGTTCGGAGACTTCCAGTTCTGACTATGAGTTGATCACTTCTCTGAACGATATTGACAAGAATGTTCTTATTGAGCGCATTCTTCGTCTGCAGCGAACTCTAATCAAACGCAATGAGAAGATTGACTTTCTCGAGGAGCACAACCAGCACTTGATGGAAGAAGTGAAGAAAAAGTGTAAGCTACTACAATATTACATCTTAAAGGAAGAGACCGGTGCTCTTGCCACTGAGTCTATGGATAAGAACAAGGTGAGTAGCATCTCAATGAGATGTTTCAACTCAACCATTTTTGCCATTCCAGGCTTATCTTTCCAAGCGTGGTGGAGGTATCATGTCTTCACTCTACAACTCCTCACTCACTGACGATACTATGACACTGGAACGATCACTCGAGATTAACAACAAGTTGCACGCTGTGCTCGAAGACACTCTTCTCAAGAATATGACACTCAAGGTTGGTGGAGCTATTTCTCTAACCCTAATTCACTTTGCTGTATTCTTTTCGCACTACAGGAAAATCTTAACACACTAGCCATGGAAATCGAACGTTTATCTAAGCAGAAAAGATAATGAACATTTTATATTATACCTATAAATGGTGATGAAGACATTCCAAGATTTGTGATAGTTTATTTTTTTCTATCGATGCCCTTTTGTATAAAAAATATTTCATTTTGTATCGCCCCAAGAGTCAATTACATGTACATATGTGTTATTATAATAATAATATATTAAAATTATTGTTATGTTTCTCATTCGAATGCAATATAAAATTAAAAAATATGCAATACCATAGCCCAAATAATGTGTAATGTGGATCAAATAATACAGAAATAATGATAACGAAAAATTTTTTTTACACGCCATAGGTCATTTTATGAGCTTCATTAATGTGTTGTTTATACTCCTCTGCTGATCGATAAACCTTGCGAGAACAATTCTTGTCAATGCATTTGGTCACCAACATTCCATGAGATTCACTGAGGTGCGCGTCGAGGTCACTTTCTTCGCGAAATTTGCTGAAACAGTTCTCCTCGGTGCACTTGAGAAGTCGAGGTGACTGACGAGCATTCTCGGGATTGGTTTCGTGAGTCTTCCTGTGTTTCTGCAGGTGAGGCAGCTGCTTAAAGCTAGCTTCACACCCTTCAAAGTCGCAGGTGTAAGGCCTCTCACCAGTGTGGATGAAAAAGTGATGCCGCAGTCGGTTGCTGTCTTTGAAACTGGCGTCACAGTTAGGCCATTGGCAATAATAATTCTTGATGCCTTTATGCGAGAAATTAATGTGAGCATTGAGATCACGCTTGGTAACAAACTCTGCTTTGCAGTTCTCCCAAGTGCACTTGAACTCTTTGATCTTCAAATGGCGACGTTTGTGATCTTCAAGAACACAGCGGAATCTGGTGCGATAAGTGCAATTGGCTATATCGCATGCGAACTCTTTAGCAGAACTATGCGCGTTATCCATATGAGTTTGCAGAAACTTCTGTCCAGGAAACTCCTTAGTGCAGATTTCGCAAACGTAGGTCACTACATCTTTGCTGATCGGAATTTCGTTAGTCAAAACTCCTTCGTGAATCTTCATGTGCGTCTCGAGATTAGCCGGAGTAAAGCAAAGATGATCGCAACCCTGATAATTGCAACGGTAAGCATATTCGATTGATTTAGCCGTTTCAAATTTGGAACTTTCTCCATTTGCCTCTTCTGACCTCTCCTCAATATCCAAACGAGGTCGCTTTGGTCTCTCGGTGATATGAACTCGTTTGATGTATAAGGTTTTCTTAGGAGGTGGCTGCAGATCTAACTCTTCTACCTCATCATCAGGTGTTAACAACAACTTAGAGATGTCTCCGTTGGCCTCCACAAGTTGGTTGAGACGACCATACTTTTCTTCAAGTTGCCTGAAGAAAAGATTATGATCAAAGTTGACGTGGCAGTCGCATGTTTCCTGGTAGCAAGCCAACAAATAGCGGTAGTTTTCAACCAACGCAATGAAGTGACGAGAAATGTTGAGGGCCTTGTCGACCAGTGAATTGCTTTCCATCGTGCTAGTTCCAACAAAGATCGTAACTGCTCGTAACAAACACAAATGTAGCACGCCAAAGACACAGACTGCTCAGCAGCAAAACAAGCGCGTATTTCCACAGAAGACGTACACAACCAGTAGGTGGGGCTTGTGTTTGTTTACTTTTTAAGCCAGGCGTCGCTGGATCGACTCTGGACCACTACTAAACTCGCTTATTTTTGTCTTTAATATGCTTTTATTTAAAATTTTGATAACAAAAAAACTAACACCGCCAAACTAAACCATCGTCTTCTATCAAAATCTAGTCAATTTTAGTCATCAAATTTAATCGTGTTTTGTTTTGTATTTAGTCATTTTTGTAATTTTATTTGCAAATGTGTTCTATTTATGTTCTCAAATCTGTGTTTGATTACACGGAGTCGAAAGATTCTAAAATTTTAACCTTTGACATTGGCGAACACTTTGTTTTGATCAAGGATCCAGATAGTTCCGACTGGTACTACGCGGTCAACCAGGAAGGTACCATTGGCTATGTACCCAACTCATATGTGGTTTTTGACGAGGTTTGTCAAATCTGAAAATGCACAAGTGTATTAATCTAAATTGTAATTTAGGATTTGAGTCTAAAAGAGTTGTTGGTCTTAATTGACTCGATCGCTTCCAAAGTTGATCTCAATGAAAAGAATAAAATTTTGACAGATCGCCAGCTAAAGCACGCACAGATGTAAGTTTGTTATAATTGCAATAAATCATGGTTTATCTAACTAAAAGCTTTGGTTTTGTGTGGCAATAGCAAACTAGCACAGCTAAGATGCGAGATCACCCAATCGATGATTAAGGAAGAATCGGCACCTTCAAAGCCAGTCTTGGTAAGCGAGTTGTCCGTGATCCAAGAGGAAAACAAGGTGGACGATGAAGAGGAGGACAACGAGGCAGACAGGAAGTGTGCCCAATGCAGTCATACCAAACTGGCAGACGAGGTCTTCTCTGAGCAGTTGATCTCAAATCTCATTGAAAATGTCAAACTGGACGGCAACCTGAACGAAGACAAGGCAATCATAGTGGCTAACTCTGTGATAAAAACTCTCTCGGAGAACATCGAACCATGGACTAGTGACTGCAAGAAGATTCTCGGTAATTAAAGCAAACTTTTGTCTGTTAACTAAAATTACAACTTGGTTTGTAGATATAATGGAAAAATACGTTCAAGAGAAGCTAAACAGCGAGAATGTTTATTCGTCAAAACTGAAGTGTATTTTCAAGCGGTTGTGGTATTGCAAAGAGGACAGCCAACAGCGTAATTGGCCGGTTTATGAAGATGAAGAGATCATCAATAGCTACCTGGATGAGTTGATCAATCTGTTGCAAACAACGGAGCAGAGTTACCTTGAAAACGAGATTTGCTCTCATCACCACGAGAATGTCCACCTCTTGATTGCATACTTCCAAATGGAGACACGAAGATCTCTTCGTATCAAATTAATGGATATATTTATCAGGTAGTTTCCATTGCTTGCAAGATTTGCTTTAACTGGTTTGTTTATAGTTTGATCCAATTGTTTGCTCGAGTCCCGCCAGACCTCTTCTTGGTCACCGTGCTTCCATCGGAACTAGCCAGCGAGATGGAGAACTATCTGAATGACAAAGAGAGATGGATTAAAGCATCCACTCTTTTTACACTGATTTTCAGCTCAGGCCATAAACCTTCGGTCAGCATCTATGAACATTTAAATGAGCAGTTCTTTGGCCGTCAGTTTGACTTGATTGAAGGCTTCGACATTAACGGACAGGCAACGTGTGAATGTGACATTCCTCCAGAGAACATCATCTCACCAATTCTCTCCTTTAATTTACATATCGATGAAGTGGCAGAGAATGTCATTTTTAAAGCATTACGCAAGCGAACCAATGCAAGTCACTTTACCGAAAATCTCATTTCGTATCTCAATTGGGAAGAGGACATTATTCTCACTAGCTGTGCATTAAAACGGCCCGCCGAGCAGGATTCAGTACCCAACTCAGTTCTCAAGTTCCTGACAGAGATGTTTGCGGACAAGGTCATTTCAGCACTTTTCTACTACAACGACGTGCGCGTCATTATCGATATCATTATTAGCCAACTGAACAACTTGCCAGTGGGTGACAATGTAAGTTTCGATGATAAGTTGTTTATTTATGTTTATTGATTAACATAAATCACACCTACATCTACCATACAGAGAATCCGTAGCTATTTGGAGCTAACGATGAACATTTTGAAGCACACACAGTATACCGAGGAGCCTCACAAGGCGTTTGAGCTCAAGAAGTGCTTGGTCAGCATCCAGCACCATGAGTTTAGCAACACTTCAGACATAGTGCTTTCGCAGAACATTTTCGATAGCTTCCAAGAAACTTTCAATTACGGTAACTAAATAATATATTATAAAATAACATAATAATAATATATAAAGATAAAATAAATATGCAGGATAAAATGATTGCAATAAGTCAAAATAATAAACATATCAAAATAGAAATTTGTACATTACACGATTAGTTAATGCATAAAATAAGATGAGACATGATGATTGCAAGGGGTAATGATTATGACTTGAGGAGTGGGTTATTTCGGCGTAAAATTGCGTCTCGATGAGGGAACCGGCCATGTGTTTTGATTATCTCATAGAAGTTCTTTGCCCAGTAGAGGTGGTGTGAATCACCAAGGTCTGTGAAAAGGTCAACTGACCGTTTCTGATCTTCCAAGTTTTCCGAGTGGTTAAATGGGGAGTAGATGTAACGTCGAATAATGCTGGGTTGGTCACGGTCCCAGCCTTTCTCTACTACCTTCTTGGCCACTTCAAGAGCTTTGTCGTCGCAATCATAGGCACGCGGCGTGTCACGAAAGATATTGCGAGGCACTTGGTCAAGTAGAATGATCAGTGCGATAGAGCCATCCACTGAGTCAATCCAGTTATCAAGTTGACCACTGCGCGCCATCTCATGTAATTCGCCGAGGTTTTCCTCCACCAGTTTATCGTCTTCGGGACTTCCATACCAGAAAGATTTCTGACGAAGATAGTCGGGCTCACCTGGTTTTCCAAACCAAAAATCTAGTACTTTGTAAACCTGTTGTTGACTCATTGTATCGATAGAAGGTGTGTTACGAGAATGGGAAGAAGGATGTCCCGAATTAGATTTCTGGCAAAAGCGAACGATGCGAGACCGAGTTAAATGCTCCACAGCACACACTTTAGGTAGTCGAGTTGCGTCATTAGCATGCAAACAACCATCGCGATGGTACCAGCTCCACACTCGATACATCGAAATTCGTCTCATGCAATGTGGCTTGATGCAATGCACTGTTTTGCAAGCAATTCCCCACCCAACCATTGCTCTTGGAGCGATTCTTGCACCCGAATGGATAAAAGGTGGCACCTAGAATCAGTTGGTAGTGATTAAAGGCAAACACGACTCGACAAGGGTTGGTCAACGAGCGATAATGCAATATGAGGCGAGTGACGTGGATGCCAGATTCATACGGTGAGAGTGCACGGTGCCACGGTGAAGTGCTTTGTGGCAGTTGGCCGGTAGTGTGGCAGGCAGCATTGCGGCACTATTACAGACCCATCAGACCTCGCTGTGAGCCTCACGTGCTACACTTATCTCTCGTCGCTCACCTATTCTAAGTGGTTCATCATGTCAAGCCATTTGAAGACACAAAGTCTTGATTCACTTGACACATCTAAGCTCACTCCGCTCACACCGGAGGTCATCTCGCGTCAGGCCACAATCAACATTGGCACCATCGGGCATGTAGCGCACGGAAAATCTACAGTGGTGAAGGCCATCTCTGGCGTACAGACTGTGCGTTTCAAGAATGAGTTGGAGCGAAACATTACCATTAAGCTTGGCTATGCAAATGCTAAAATTTACAAGTGTGACAATTGCCCTCGGCCCGAATGCTACATCTCAGCTTCAAGCAACAAGGAGGATGAGTTCAAGTGTGATCGACCCGACTGCACCGGCAAGTACCGTCTGTTGCGGCATGTTTCTTTTGTTGACTGTCCTGGTCACGACATTTTGATGGCCACTATGCTGAACGGTGCTGCTGTGATGGACGCTGCCCTTGTGCTGATCGCCGCCAACGAGTCCTGCCCACAACCACAAACCTCTGAGCATCTAGCCGCGGTAGAGATCATGCGTCTGAAACACCTGATTATTCTTCAAAACAAAATCGATTTAGTAAAAGAGTCTCAAGCGAAAACTCAAGAGGAAGAGATCAGAAAGTTTATTCAGGGAACAGTTGCAGAGGGATGTCCCATAATCCCGATTAGTGCACAGTTAAAGTACAATATCAACGTGCTGTGCGAGTACATTGTTAAGAAAATCCCGATACCCGATCGTGATTTTATTTCGCCACCAAGATTGATCATTATTCGATCGTTTGACGTGAACAAGCCTGGTAGCGAGGTGGAGGACATCAAAGGTGGCGTGGCTGGTGGCTCTATTCTCAAAGGCGTGCTCACCGTGGGCATGGAGATTGAGGTGAGGCCTGGCATCATCGACAAGGACGAAGGTGGCAAGATGCGTTGTTTTCCTATCCGATCACGAATCGTGTCTCTGTATGCCGATCAGAACGACCTTCAATATGCCGTACCAGGTGGTCTGATTGGTGTGGGCACCAAGATCGACCCTATGCTCACCCGTGGTGACCGAATGGTGGGTCACGTGTTGGGCGCCGTTGGCACTCTACCCGAAATGTACATTGAGCTCGAGATCACTTGTCATCTCCTGCGTCGTCTTCTAGGCGTACGCACTGAGGGAGACAAGAAGGGCGCCAAGGTGCAGAAGTTGGCCAAGGGCGAGGTGTTGATGCTTAACATCGGTTCACTTTCTACCGGTGGCCGAGTGATGGCCGTCAAGGGAGACATGGCCAAGATCTCGCTTTTCACCCCAGTCTGCATCGAGATCGGCGAGAAGATAGCTCTTAGTCGCCGAGTCGATCGCCACTGGCGACTCATCGGCTGGGCCAAGATTCTCCGTGGCCAAAGCACCAAACCAATGGAGCGAACATAGTTTGAAAGTCAATTTTTTCCGGAATTAATTTTAATGCTATAATATAAAATCTACTTTGTCTTTTTAATTTGTAAAACTCAAATAAATTTTCTTCAATTTAACAAATCAAAAAAATAGTATATTGGATAAATGCAAGAAAAATAAGCTTTCACTCATTCATGGTTTTCTTCACTCTCTTCAACAAATTCATCCTCGTACTCGATCTGAGTGCTGACAATTCCGCTGGAGAAGGCATAGAAGACCATGAGGATAGTAGCAATAGCACCAGAGAAAATAACGTCGCTCCACTTGATCGAAGAAGTTTGACTCTCCTCTGAAGAGTTCTTCGACTGTGACGAGGAAAATCTTGAAGAATTAAACTTTGAAAGATGCTGAATCTGGAACATATCAACAAATCGCTCCAGACTCTTGGATATACGAATGTGATTTTTTATGGTCTCTTTCTTGACAGGAACCTTGAGCAGTAAGGCGAGGTAGGCAAAGAGAACAGCGTCGAAAGAGTTAGGGGTATCTCCAAAGAAGTAAGAGCCACTCTTCTCTAGTCGATCGTTGAACAAGTTGAGGCAGTATCGTGCGTCCGCCATAACTGCGTTCTCGATCATCTTTGTCTTTGACTCACTTTCTAAAATTTTGGGCGAAAAGTTCTTTTCCAGCTTCATTACGGCTCCTTTGCGTAAACTGCTCGGCACGAAGAAGTTGGTTGGAAATGGCAAACGTTGAGCGTACCATCCTCGCAGGAACTCATTATAATTGTCATTGTCATACCAGAAAAGGTACTGAAAACAGGGATCCAATTTCGCTTCCACCAACGCCTTGAATGACCACACATCAAACTTGTTCTCTGGCAGTTTTTTAAATTTTTTCTCTAAAAAGTTGATAATCTGGTCCGCACCGTAAAATGCTCCACTTGTGCAACGTAGCGCTGGAACTTTGGCGAAGTACAGATCAGTTCGCTCGTGTAATGTCACATTGAGACCCGACATGCCACAGTAAGCCAACACGATCAGGCACTCCCGGTCAAGTGAGGGTAGACCAAAGTCTCCTGGAAAGATGTCCAATTGATAGTCATCGGCCATAGTTGACTCTACCAAGTAAAGCAGTGGAATTAGAATTTGATGCAAAACTGGTCAGGATTGACCCACAGTTAGCAATCACATGAAATGAACATGTGGGTTGGCCGCTTGAGTCTAAATAGCTTGTTTATTTACATTGCTACTTAAGTTGTGTTTGATTAACTTGTATATTTTATTAGCTTAAAATGTGCCTGGGTTAAAGAAAATTGTAAATTCTACTTATACAGAATTTCACCAAACCTTGGTTGCAATGGGTTGTGACTTGACTTAACTTATATTTTTGATAACCACTACTTCTTAGCTCACAAAATTGCCATTTATAATTCAATGTGATTTATTGCTTCACTTTTTTGTCATTGAAATCATGTCTGAAACTCCTGCACAGATATCAACAGTAAAGAATTTTTTTGCTGGTGGATTTGGAGGAATATGTTTGGTGGCAGCAGGACACCCACTTGATACAATTAAGGTGCGTCTCCAGACAATGCCAATTCCTGTGGTGGGTCAAAGTCCACTTTACAATGGCACTTTTGATTGTATTCGCAAGACCTTTAGTAATGAAGGTTTGCGAGGTTTCTATCGAGGAATGGCTACTCCACTGATTGGTGTTACACCGCTTTACTCGATCGCTTTTTTTGGCTACAGTCTGGGAAAGAAACTTCAAACACCTGACGACTGTGGTCAGTTTTCGGCATTGCAAATCTTTAATGCGGGCATGTTATCATCGGTGTTTACCACAAGCTTGACTGCCCCAGGAGAACGGATTAAGTGTCTTCTTCAGGTGCAAACCTTGAACAAGAGCGTTGCCCCGCTTTACGATGGGCCAGTGGATTGTGTTCGCAAGTTGTACCAGTCTGGCGGACTTCGCTCGGTGTACAGGGGTACATTTGCTACAATGCTTCGTGATGTACCAGCTGGTGGAGCTTACTTTGTTACCTACGAGACTCTCCAAGATAAACTGCGACCAGAAGGCCAATCGCGAAGTGAGCTAAGTCCACTGAGGACACTATTTGCGGGTGGAATGTCGGGTATCGTATTCTGGCTGGTGGCAGTTCCACCCGACGTTCTTAAATCTCGACTTCAGACAGCACCCGAGGGTTTTTACCCCAACGGGGTACGAGACGTATTTCGAGAGATTATGTACAAAGACGGTCCCAGTGGACTGTACCGAGGTGCTACAGCCGTTTTTTTGCGAGCATTCCCTGCCAATGCAGCTTGTTTTCTTGGCTACGAAATCGGTATGGCTTTTATATCTTGGATTGCACCAAACCTCTAGCGCCTCAACACTAAACTTATTTGATCTTGTTAACATTTTTCTTGCGTGTTCATGCTTGTAATGTTGCAATGATTTTATCTAGTTAATGTTGCATTTTTATTTTTAAAAAAATAAAAAATATTGCTAAACTACCACGGATGCGTCTATTGAAACCCATGTGGCTAAGGTGTTAGATTTCCATGTGATTAACAACTGTCAGCTGGTTCGCAGTCTCACAATACTTACGCCAACATGAACGACAAAGCGATCTTGGAGCAGATTTGTACCGTTTTGACTAACATTGAAAATTCACCAGACGTCCAGCAGGATAAACCATCAACAACAAACAAGGCTGACAAGAATTCAGAAAGTCAAAAACTGTTGGTTGAACTGGATGTCTCGAATCGGCCACTGGAGTTACTATTCTTCGGTTACCGAGTGGTGTGTCACTTGGATCAGCTTGATAGTACAAAAGCAAAGCGTTTCATAGAGACACTTTTTCCATCGACAATGTTGAACAAACGGCAAGCCTTAGTCATGACTGAGTTGATTTCGTTAGCACTCACTTTACGACATAGTGTTCTGCTCGATTGTCTCGAGCCATACGTTTCTACGAGCGATTCAATCAAATTTCCTCAAAAAGATCCACTGAAAAACTCGTTAGCTCACGATTCGCCCACTTTTTGTGCAGCTGTCATACGGCGAGGTTATTTCTCCAAGACTCCGGCTAGTAAAGAGAATTTGCTCGAGTGGCTGCCTGTGTTGGTTGAGGCTCTTCAAAATAAGTCAATCGAGCTAAAACATGCCATCCGATACTCATTTTTGGAGAGACCTACCGACTACCAACTACACTTGGTCATCTTGAACGTCATCAAGGCTCGCAAATGTCAGACACTCAACAACCAATTTTTGCTCGATCTTGCCAAAACTATCAGCACTCGTAAGGACAAAAATCTGGTAGACCGATTTGCCCAGATGCTGCTGATTGCTTTCAATAACAAAATGTGCTCACACTCGAACCAATTGAAAAACATGCTTCTTGACAAGTTTCCTGACAATATCCTTATCAAGCATGTTTGTAAATAATTCAACATTAATTACTTTTTAAGCATTTTTACTGAGACAGATAAAAGATTAAAAAACCAAAAATGTTAAGATCCAAACATACATTTGTAAAAATATCGTTATTAGTCATAATAAAAAATAGATTCTTTAAGTATGTTAACAAAAATAATTTGAAAATATCAAACGTGTATTGAAATATGAAAATATGGGATGAGTGATGAATGATAGTGCTACAAACACTGAAGTGCGTCAAGATGGTGTATAAACAATAGCTCTTCAGGAGTATACTTATGGGTTTGGGACCTTAGCTGGCGTAGGTAGGTGGCAGAGAAAAGACGAAGCTGACTGGTGTGTGCGTTGAACACCAGCGGCGACTCGGTGTGCACGTAAATCGGGTTCAGCATCAGTGGGTGACCTCGGTTAACTTGCAACTCTTCCGACTCTTCTCGCGTAAACTTCTCATATGCAAACTGGTTGTCGTGCAGAAGGGTGAGATAGAAAGTGGAGAACTCAAAAGCACTCTCATTCTGCACTATCAGTTGATGCACCGAGTCGAGGAAGAGAGAGAAGAGCACGGGGTTAGGCACATGCCTCTGGCTTGACTTCTCCTGCTTGTAACCATAGAGATAGACCCACTCTTTGCTTAGGAGCGATTCAAAGCCGATCATGGTTCGCCTGTGTGGGTCAACACACAACTGGACTAAACTGGACAGGACACAGTTCCACGCGGCGTCACTCGACTCCACTAAGCCAACTGAAGCTTCTCTCTGCAAAATCTCCACCAGCTGCCCAACAAACTTGAGCACTCGAGACATCGAGTGCAGCCAGAGACCACACTTGGACCAGAATTGTTTCGAGTGGTCGATATCATACATGGTGGCAATGTTTTTGTTGTTGCCCACCTTAATCAAGTTAAAGCATGTCTTTCTAAGCTTGATGTAGTTGCGTTCAACCTCGTTGATTGGGGGAAGAATCGAGTCGACATCAAGTTCACGAAGAGGACAGATTGCCCTTTGGTATAAGTTTTGAAGGGTATTCGTGATGAAGGTGGAAGAGCGAATGATCATGTGGCCACTGTTGCGGTAGAGAAAAGTGACCACGGGAACGCGATTGCACACCGAGTTGCACAGAATCCGTTGCAGTTCGATGTCACGAATGTCTCGTGGAACGATGACAACCTCTGGTAGAGTGTCACAGTTGCCATCCTCATTGAATTGAGAAAAACGAATCTTAAAGTTATTGATATACCATGGCTCGTGTTTGACCCAATCGGTCATCAGTTTAAACTGATAGTGATGATAGAGGAACTCCCAGATACAAGTTCTCTTGTTGCTTAGAGAGAGATCAGGGCGAAGTAATTTCAAATGGTTGATGAACAGATCCGCGTGCTTCTGCTTAAGACCAAACTTCACATGCTTAAAGTTGCGACAGTATACGATAATTGTGTGGTAATCATTAGATGCCTCTCGATATATCTCACCCATGTTTAGAAGATCAATCAAGAACGAATCCTTAAAATTATCTTCATCGTCAATGAGAGGATTCTTTGGTGCAATGGAATTTTGTTTTCTTTGTCTCGTACTTATATAATGCCCATTGCTTTCTAAAGCAAAAGAAATCTCCTTGGAGGTAAACATAAGATGGCCACAAACACCATTTGTGTTACTAAGGTAATACATGGCGCCATCGATGCGCAATATGTTGTCTTTCAGTTCAGCCGGATTAATATTGATGCTATCCGAACGTTGCTTGGTCCTATTCCGATACATCGACCCAAAGCCTTGCAACTTCTTGGGAAGTTTAAAACCTTTCTCTGAAATGGTATCCATATCGCTTTCTTTCAATGAATTGCTTGATTTAGACTTAAAACTTCCACGAGAATTCCATTTTTTATCGTTGGTTTCATTCTGAAAAAAATAACAAAGAAAATTAGCATCATTGTTAGACCAAAGTAATACAAATCAATCACATACTTGGAAAGCTATGAAAAAACTTGAATTAGATTTCAAGCTAAGTCTCTTTGAGTTCATAATAATCAAAAATTAAATTTGAAAACTTGTTAGTGTTGCAAATAGACTAGAAGACGGCATACAGCGTCAACAATAGAAAATGTATCAATCAATCGGGGCTACACTGAGAGTGTATGAACGAACAGCGTCGAGACTATGGAAGGTGAATAAGCGCCGAGTGATGGTGTGCATAGGTGAGACAGCAAACTCCACTATCAGTGGTGGTTGGTTGTCATTGGGAATCGTCGATTAAAACCAAAACATTCACCTGGTGCGAGTGGAGAATGAAGGTGATGCAGAGCGTTGAACAGAGCAGAATGGCAGCAATTGGAAAAGAAATAAGGTGTTGAATAAAATCAGTGATCTAGTCATCAAATGGCGCGCGACATAAGCCAGAGTAAAACGGACAACGATTGCGACCGATGTTGGGACCCACCATGTGGCCTGGTAGTTCACCATATCATCTCACACTGGTTGTCATCGTCACGAGGAAAGTGTACACAGATCTGGGGCACTACTACCACTCACTACCGGCTTGTTACCTTTCACACATTCAAGCACACCAGTCCGTAAACAATCCAATCTATTTTCGCATTCTTAAGTCCAGGCTCATCGATCGGCATCAAGGAAACAAGCAAAATACACAAGCAAGCGTTTGTTTTGGCAAGCGATCAACAGTGGGGCGGCACTGGCGACTATTGATACCTAAGCATTACTCATCTTCACTGTTAGCGTGTATCACACTTCCACTGTATGCTTCCCTGCATGCTTCAACTCAAATTCTAGGTTTATCCCAGTTTTTAACTGCATGCTTATTTTTACAAATAATAAATAGTGGTGAATACTTTGTTGATTGAATTTAGAGAATTTTTTCTGTTTGTTTAGTAGGTTTATATTTTATAATGAAATAATAATTTTTAACCTATATGATTATCAGATTT
>DVQH01000358.1:0-27356 GCA_018231625.1 Papilio phestus
TACCAGTACATTTCATCAAGTCACTCAACTATTGCGACTCCAGATTGTTCAGAAAATATAGAGCTTTACTTTTCCAGTACATTGCCAATCAATTTCGACATAAAGTTTTTATTTTAAAAAATAAATTTGCCCTCCAGCAGAAGCTACTTTCAATTTTAAATTCAATCTTGCAATAGTTTAATTAAATTTGTCAGGATCACCGGATTGAGCCAAAGTGAAGTGTCAATTAAAGAGATGACTCACCGGAGCTAATAATCGAGTTTGAGTGTAATTTCCAGATATTTCCAGTTGACATAAACTTAAAGTAAAGAGGTTGCGAGATGTTTCTCGAATTAAGCAAAGAGAAAAAACGAATGAAGGCATCAAGTCCAACGGGCGGTAGTACGTCTCGTCTTCGTCTGGGTGCCTCTCGCGCATCGCGGAACACTTGCAAATCAACAACCAGGCATCTGGTAAACAGGGTTGAGATGTAAACAATTTCTATCCTGTATCACATATAAGTGACTTGACTTATTCGACTTCACCGAGCGGGCAAGTGAGCCTGTCAATCGAGTGATAAGGTAATAATTGCAACACAGCCTTGCCGAGATGGCAAATCACACTGCGTATGTTCGAATTTCCATCTATCACGCAGTGGTAAAAAGCAAAGAAATGATCAGCAACTCATCAACACGATCAACATGTACCACGAGAGCATTCGAGAAGCTGGTAGGTCTTATCACACACAGTAAAAAGTGTGCGCGTCATGGAAAGGCCTGATCTAATTTAGCAACTTTAATGGCCACTAGTGGCAGCACTATAATGTAGTTTCAATCCTAATCTTGCCCACAATCCAGGTGGTCGATGGGTTGTGCTCAAACCTCAACGATGGTGGCCATTGAGACTCAATGGTGTGTTCAATCATAGTGGATAGAACGCATTGAGACACATGATAAACATCACCAATGCGCGCGCGAGTCAGATCACCACGCAGTACCATCGAAGATGCGGATAAGGAGCGCTCAGCAACAGCCTCGAAGTCAGAATTTGTACTCAGAGTGATAAATCGTATGCTCGCGAGCTCTTGCGCTGCGTGATAAGGCTCACCAAGTCTATTAGCTCCTATTGTATATAAAGAACGAGACTAGGCAGCACCGACCAAGTTTGGTGTGTCGTGTTGCTGATCCCCTACGCTGGTCCCTCAACTCAACTCAATCAAGTCGTCCGCTGCCCAGCACTCGACTGGCTGGAACCTCTCGCGCCCAATCCGTGTCGCTTGGTCCGATTCCAAATTCTGTACCAAGTGCTGTTGTTCCTACTCAAACTTTGTTTCGAATTGACCTACTCAATTACTGTTGTTGTGTTTGTGAATCTACACGCGCGTGACACGGGAAAGTCATTTGCATCTAGTCCCCAGCTTGTTCGCTTGCCTGTGTACTCATCATATTAATCTCAGCTGTTGGCTTGTTCACAGTACTAGGAAAAGTAATCGAAATACCAGTATCGCAGCATATCGCACAACTGGCACAACCATTCTAACTTTAAAAAACATTGAAAGAAATTTATTTAATCAAATCAAGCACTGAAACCATTTGTTATTGTTCAGTACCCCAAGTTGCTATTGACGCAAAGCGACTCGATCTCAACTGGAATCGTGAAAGCCCGCTCCAGTGCCCTACCAACCCACCGCCAAGGTGCTCGCCTTCGTTCATTCCTTCCGCCTCGTTGTGACAGCAATCGGCAATTGCACCACAGATCGGCACCGATCGCCCGATCCAGTGGCCTACACACGTACCTGCCCATCCCATCCCAGCCCACTTGCAAATTGGCTCTCTATCAGTTAGCGTTTCCGCGCTTTCATTCCCTGCTTGCGCATCTCTGTGCTTTTAGTTTGACTGACCCACGTAAGATTTTGATCGTCATCACACTAGCCAATCTACCTTTCAAGATGTCCTCAATCCCGTTAGCTGCATTCAGCGCACCAGCGATACACGAAGTGATTCGAAAGCAGCGCCAACAGCGCCAGCGAGATGGCCAGAACAAAAAGTTTGGCAACACCAACAAGATGGAAGAGCCATCCCAGAAGACTCAATGTAAGTGACCAATCGATCGGTGGCAGCGACGGGTGGGCAATTAGT
Source organism: Papilio phestus (assembly GCA_018231625.1). Lineage (NCBI taxonomy): Eukaryota > Metazoa > Arthropoda > Insecta > Lepidoptera > Papilionidae > Papilio > Papilio phestus. The sequence continues at coordinate 2,118 of DVQH01000358.1, forward strand.
GCGCCATTTGTCACCGACTCGCTTCACCGCCAGACCACTAACGTTTCCCCTTCTTTCTTTTCTCACCCCTCCAGTTGGCGAGATGTACAACTATAATCTCAAATTCATGAACAGCGTCTGGGGTTTGTACAACCGCTATGCGCCACAGGCCTTCCAGAAGAATGAAGAATTCATCTCGGCTGGTCGCTAAAGTAGCGAACTAAGCCATCTTTGCGTCGGTCACGGCAGTACGAGTGAATCTCGTTAAGTCAGTGACCACCTTCGCAACGATGGCTTTACTCCCAGAACGCCCACCACTCGTGTGGATATACTTTTGCATTCTGGTGAACAATTTATGTAGTTGTAGTACTTTCTCATAGTAATTCGAATAAAGTAGCGATTAATAATACAAATGAGAAAAGTAATTTTGGGATTGTCGGGACTACTACTTAGGCAGCAATTGCGGCAGCAAGGTAGAAAAAAGGAAGGCAGGAGAGAGCAATCAGATTCAAGGTGACTGCAGGCAACGTTTGCCAATCACGAGGCGCCCGCCGGAAGTCAAGATAGCCTCAAGTGTCGCCAGGAAATTGTCACAACGGAGCAACCCGGCGATCGGGGTGGCTGAGTCGACTGTCACGTAACATAATGGCTTGTCTGGTGGCAGTGATTGCCCAGTCAAGTTCACAACGGGTAGCCCAACACTTGTACCAACGCGTACTGGCCGGTTAGGCTACTCAACCAAGCTGGACAGCACGTACTACCTCGTTAAGACAACTGAGCGCGACAAATAGTATAGTAGTATAGTACAAATAGCATAGTGGCAAGTGTCACATAAAGCACATTCGTGTGCAAAAGTGCACACACTGTGCTACCATATTGGTCTCCTAAGCACACAATGCGGCAGTGTTACCCTCGACCATCCAAGCCACCTCTCTATGTCAGTGGGTAACCCAACTCTGTGCTTCGTCTAAATCGTAGAAGGCACACAACAATTGAATATCCATTTGAACCTTGAATTGCAATCTAAAGTTATTCATGTCTGATCGCAGCAGACTACTGCAGAAGTGTTGGGCTACTCAGTGAGTAGAACAATCATCAATACTTTACAACAATTGGATAAAACCATCCCTCCGTAACACTGCCATTGATAGTCTAACCATTAATTGAAAGTATTGTTGTGTAAGCACCTTGTGGTATCCTCAGTCAATGCACCACATCAACCGTGCCAACTTGTGGGCCCTCGTGCTTCTCAGCACGTTGGTGCCTCATGTCGACCCAGTAGTGATCGACGAAGAATCTGACCTGCCTATCAAGCGACTCAACGCAGGTCAAGCAATGCGCATCGGTGTTCCTATTGAAATGGCACTCGAACGCATCCGCTCGGCGCCTCACCGTCGTAATGCACTCATTCGCAGTCTAGGAGCTACCTCGCTAACTCAGCGAGCCGGACGCAATCTCATCTTTCGGGTATTTCTCACCATCGGTAAGTGGTGCTTGCAATGCAGCTGTGATTAATTGAACCATTTCGCAGGTCACCAGAACAGTTTGACTGAGTGCACGGCACAAGTGATGTGCGAGGCAATCTGCCAAGAGGAAGTGAACAAAGCAGCCAACAACTATTTCGATAGCTATCCGACCGACGACTACTTTGTCTCCTACGTTCTCGGTGCCATTGAAAAAGGCCGCGAGTTGGGTGCCAGTTTCCATTGTGACGCCTGCAAGAGCTACTTTGCACGATGCAAGAGCGAAGCAGTACGGCAACAAGTGCTCACCAAGTATTCATATCTCCTTGATGTTACCAACTATGTTCTAGGAAAAATTCCATCCTAATCATCTATACTCTTTTCATTAAAAAACTTCATACAAGTTGCTCAATTTGGAAATTATCAGCAATCTGTACACAAGAGACATTTTAATCACTAATCAACAAATGAGTTATTTTAACACAAAAGAGCTCTTAAGACTTAAGCAAGCTAAACTGGTTAAAACATTTTTAAATAAAAAAATACAAACTTGTAAATGTGTATCAGTAATAAATATTATAATAACAGTATAATAATATAATATAATATAAATACCTTCTAATAAAATTCCGTCGGTGACATGCATCATGTATTGAATGTATTAAAGAAATGGTTTGATAAACTTAGCCCCATGATGATTCTCAACCATTTCCTTGACACCATTGTACCACTTGGAAATCTTGGTGTTAGCCAACAAGTCATTGAATGCATCACATCCTTCAATCGAACTGAGTGCTCCGTACACCGACTGCAGGTAAAAACAAACGTCAAACATTGAATCGAATGTAAAAGCATTAAAACAGACCAAATCAGCCAAATTTGGTACATCACCGCCCATGAAGCGCTTTTTGAGGCCCACCCCCTTGAGCCAGTAGTTGCACGAGTCGTAGAGTGAGCTACGAACATCATCCTTGAGATCATACTTCTTCTTAAGCCGCTTGCTAATAAAATACATAGCAAGCGCGCCAACATTGATCACGGTGTAACGTTCCCAGTTGGAGAAATTCTTCTCCCACTGGCCCACCTCGGAGAAGTAGTTGAACGATCTGAGAGCTTCGTCGTAAGTGCGGTATATGTTGGGTGAGAGGACGTGAACAAGGTGGTCGTCCACCCATCGACGCCATCGTCGCTCCTCGGCCAACGGTGGATCCATCTTCTCGTACTTGGCAGGATCAACATCGCCAATCATCAAGAAGTACCGATTAACCAACTCGTCATTCACCTTTCTGGCCTTGTAGGTGGTGGCCATTTGCTTTTCTTCCTCTTCCTCGGGATTCAAATAAACCTGGCTATTGAGGTACCATCTAGTGAGCGTAGTAAGAGACTCGTTGTGGTGCCTCGATTGTGGTTTCTTTGACAGAAGATACGATGTCAATGCTGAGACTATTAGTGTCGAGTCATTGATTTGCTAAGTAAAAAGTCTAGTAGTAACCAATATATAATAATACAAATAATTCACATACCAAAATTTCTTGTTTCGATTTTTGTTCAAAGTTGTCATGTTTGAATGATATCAATAAGATTGGTACCTTCCGGTAGAGTTTGGAAAACTTGATCTGCTGTCTCAGGACAGGATTTACCTCAATTATATCGTAAGGCAATCCATAGTAGTCGAGAAAAGCGCGAACTTTACAACAAAATGGACAAGTTTGATATTGAAATAAAGTGATCTTGATGTCTGGTAAGTTTACCGCTCCTGCCACCTGCAACGAACAAAAATAACAATCATTATATTACGTCATTTCAAGTGAAACTTACAGTTCGCGATGGTTTAATGTTCAGCACATCTGTATCAGTCAACAATGAAGCGTATTTGGTCGAGAAATCACCATTCTGCAAATAATCATGCCCGTTCTCGTCGGACTTTGCAGTGATAGATGATAGAAACTCGCGAAGAGTAAAGCTAGAACGACGGTACTTGTCGTAGAGGTTTTCGACCACCATCAAGCCGACCATCGAGGTGAAACCAAGGGTGAAGGCCAATCCGAGTGGAGACATGCGAACCAAACGACTGCGAAACATCGCATTGCGTTTGGGCACCAAGCGATAGAGTGGCCTGCCAAGTGCCGGCATAGGTTGCCAGTTGCGAGTGCCGAGTTGGATGAGCGCTCGTCGTGGCACCACCACTTCATTCCAACCAGCAATTGACAATAGATTGGTCTTGCTCCACACTCGACTGTTCCATGCCGCTGGAAAACGGAGCACGCAAGGTGCCATCGTGATACTTTAGGATAACAGAGGGTGATACCACTTGAGAATCACATTGCTTTGTTGATGCTCTGCGGCACTCACTTTCAATAACACACATGTTAACGTGCATCTCCACAGAGAACGTTATATTATATGCATGGCATACATTTAAAGGTACCGTGGGCAGACATGCATGGTCACTATGTTTGACTGGGCTTCTAAATTATTAACTGTGCTCTATCAAATCGCGACTCTACAACACCAAATATGGTGTTGGTGTTATAACATAAAATTGCATCAAGTTTTACTCTTTAAAATTATATGAAAACATGAAGCAAATAGGTGAGTAGATGGTGTTCGATTTATGCATTACATAAGCTGCTTACAATATCATTGAGAAAGTGAAGCAAGTAAAGCTTGAAGAAATACTGTAACCTTAAATGATTGCAAGGTAAGTAAATATCATTTATTAATTTTTCCGTAATGTAAAATTTTTTCTGAGTGTTTACTTAGAATATACAAAAATTTTGCACCGGCTAGGTTGACACCTGTTTTAGGAGTTTTAGCTGTCATCCTCTGTTGCAATGGTAATGGTAAAATTGTTTTGTCTTTTCTATTGATTTCAATGAAAACTTATTTCTTTGTTGAATATTTAAATTCTTTAATTGTTTAAACTAAGTCAATTCATTCTTTGTCAGCTTAAAAAATAAAGGCAAAAGTAATGAGACATTTTTCAATCAATGAAATTTTATTTTTAAAAATCAAAACTACTTGAAACATTATATTAAAAACTAGAACACTACAGAAAAAGAAAGTAGAAAAGTAAAAGGCCATAAATAATAAAAAGGTTATTTCTTTTCAAAGTGATCCCGAATGAATTTAGTAAGTTCATCGTAGTTGTCCGTGATGAAGGTTTTGTGGTTGCCAGGGAGGACGTGCACCTCGCAGACTCCATCGACGATCTACAACGAATGCAATGTGATTAGCCAGTGGTAAGGGTTAATAGTTAGAGGGGTGTGGTACTTACATCACCGAGGAAGTAATCGTCTCGCATCAATTGCTCGTTGCTGACGAGAAGATCTGAGGCACGGCAGAGAAGCACATCGCTCTTGAGTTCCTTCTCGGGACAGCGGTACTGGTAGATCATGTTCATCTTGTTGTAATGGCTCTCGATGAGAAACTCGATTGTCTCCGTTTGTAGCTCGATGTTTTGATATTGCTTGAAGAGGTCACGCACAAACTGAATGCGCTTCTCCCAGGTCTCCATGCCCTGCAGCATATCCTTGATCTTGTGGTAGTCAACCGTCATTTTAGTCATGACGAACATGAGGATTGTCTCAACTTTAGTTTGTTCCTCATCTCCCTCTCTAATGGCGAATTTCTTAGCAGCCTCTTCTGAAAAGATGAAGAACTGCTTGGGTGAAGAGTCCAGCAAAACTAACTTTCTGTACTTTCCAAGCTTTCCACTTTTACGTTTTTGAAGTTGAAGACCCATCTCAATGCCGATAATGCCACCGAATGAGTAACCAACCATGTCGTAGTTGGTAGTCAAGTTAGGCAAAGTCTTTTCGATCACCTCGATGTAGTATGTTGCCGTGTCTGGCACTGACGTAAAACTGCGGCATTGTTTGGTCCAGTTGATGCCAATTGCTGGACGGTTGAATTTCTTGGCCAGTGGAATTAGTTCGTCCCATGAGGCATCCAGCTGAGGCAAGAAAATGATTGGATCGCCGTTGATGATATCATTAAGGAAGATAACGTCGTCGGGCGGGACTAATTTGTCATCAATAGACTGACTTGTTCCGCTTACGGTGTCACCACCTTCACTCTTAGCTTGTCCTTCGCCGATTTCAATGATTCGCCCGACGGTGAGCTTACGTATGTCTTGCATGGAGAGGACCACGTCATAGTCACGCTCGATGGCTTGTTTAACTTCGACACCCATCAACGAATCCATTCCCAACTCACCAAGGGTAGTTTTAGGATCTAGCTTTTCCCAATCCTTGACACCAAGAATGTGTGCAACAGTCTTGATCAAGCTGGTTTTGCCACCAGCTTCAAACTTAAAGTCAGACTTGATGAGATTGGCGCATACTGAGTATTCTCTCTGCAGAAGTCGGTCGAGCGAGTTGAGGCAAGAGGGCATTCGCTGGGGAACCGAGCCACAGACCACGATGTCATTGCCACGGATGTTGTCGATAATGTAGCCCACGTCACCGATGGCTCCCCATTGGATGGCAAAGCCATGCAACCCGTCTCGTCGACGTTGGTCGCAGGTGCGCTCCATCAACGAGTTGGCATAACCATAGTTGGTTTGACCCGGATTGCCAAAACCACAGCTCACTGAGGAGAAAGCAACGAAGTAATCGATTTCTGCACATCTTTTCCGAGTAACCTTGTCCAACAGAAAACATGTGTCGGATTTTGGTTTCAGCACTGCTTGGAATGACTCGATGGTTTGGTTGTCAAAAAGACCATCACTGAGCACCATGGCCAGATGAAACACTCCACCAACTGGACCCATTGACTCTGCTTCGGTGACCAATGCTTCGATTCCTTCTTCTACCGAGGTGTCTTCGGTGAAAATCTTAATAGTTGCCCCAAGTTGTTCCAAGTACTTAAGACGAGTCTTTTGGTAAAGATCTTTTATGCCCGAACGTGAAGTGACTATGAAGTTGCGAGCTTCACGTTGAACCATCCAGTCAAGGAGTTCTAAGCCAAAACCACCAAGACCTCCCGTAACGATGTATGACTTGTTGAAAAAGAACACCGTGCGAGGAATAGCTGGAATTTTGAGTCCGGTTTTGATTTCAGTCACGCCACGTTCGTCTGGCTTTTCCTCTTCTCGGATACAGATAATCACTTTGCCAGTGTGTTTTCCAGTGGCCATGTATCGGAACGCTTCTTCTGCCTGGTTCGCGGGGAAAATTGTTCTGTGCAAGGGTCGAACCACGTTTTCTTTTATACCATCCATCATCAACTGCCAAACTTCGTTACGATGACGATCAATTATATCTGGTTGGTTTGGACCAAAGTAGATGAGATTATCGAGCAAGATTCCATGGAAAGACTTGTTTTGCATGATTTTGCCAATATCTGTAAAACAAGAAATTGTTATCAATGAATATAAAGTTAAAATCTACATCACTTACTGATTTTGTTATCTTGAGACAAATCGAATTTGCCAATCTCAAGGAAGCGCCCATACTCGGCCAGACAGTTGACGCTAGCTTGTAGTTTCTCTTCGGCCAACGAGTTGAGCACTAGGTCCACACCTCGTCCGTTGGTTGCTTGCAAGATCATAGTTTCAAAATTGGTATCTCTTGAGCTAGCAAACTGATTTGGCTTGAGCGAGGGAAAGAGTTCCATGAGAATTTCTCGCTTAGCTTCGGATCCCACAGTGATGAAGAGGTTGCAGGCGTAGCTGAGACATATGGAGATAGCAGCCTGGCCCACGGCACCACTGCCTGAATGAATGAGAACGCTTTCCTTACGCTGCAGCTTGCCACGAATTAGTAAAGCGTAGAATGCGGTAGAGTAAGCCACTGGGATTGTAGCCGCTTCTTCCATACTCCAATGTGCTGGGATTGGCCACAAAAAGGGGTTCTGGTTATTCATTACCAAGGTAGTGGCTAGACCCTTTGAGGGCACCATTCCCATCACGCGGTTGCCGTTCTCGTCTCGACCTGCAAACTCGAGACCGAGAATACAGTCGTCCATGCCCATATCATCAGGAAGGGCATCAGGTGGAAGTTTGCCTGTAGCCAACATTACATCGCGGAAGTTCATAGCTGAATGATAGACTGAGCAGAGGATTTGGTTAGGCTTTCGGTTCAGAGGCCAATGTTTGTGTTGCGATTCAAACCAACGCAAACTGGAAAGGTCACCACGAGTTAGCACATTGACGAAACAGTGCTCCACTGGCACTGGTTCATTTTCTTCATCTGGAATGGTGAAGTGTTTGTAGCATCCAACGTCACCACTGGGAGACACCGCATTGGTGAAAAGGTCCAACTGCATGACACTTCGCACTAGGTCAGAGGTGGGTTCAAGCTTACGACTGGGATCGGTGTTGAGGATGGTACGGACGCGATGGCCAAGTGGCTCACGATGCAAACAGCTCACCAGACCAATCACACCCGAAATGTGTTCGTTGGCAAGCAGCCACACGTTCTTGGGTGTTTCGGTGTTCTGTGCCACTTCACGTAACTTGACTTGCACCTCTTCGAACCAGTCGGTAAGGTTGTTGGTGATGTTGAAGAAGTAATGGTCTTCAGGCACGATGTCATAAGTAATCTTGCGCACCAGAAGAGCATGTACGCCGAATTGGTCACTTTTGTGGCTCACTAGTCGGAAAGAGCTCTGACCAAAAGCTGCCATTAATTCGGCTACTCGTGAGTCGTTATTAATCTCGAGATTAAATTGCTGCATTATGCGCTCTTCAACTGGGTAAAGATGATCGCGCACTACAATTAAAGCAAAGCGATTATCCTTCAGACACTCCCACAACGACTCAAATATGAGCTCAAAATTGACTCTGTGCTTGGCCAGCAACGGACACAAACTTGAATCCTTGAAAATCACTATGTCTTGGTTGACGATGTCTGTGGGGAATTTGGACTTCTCAGCTAGCCATTCGTGCTGTGAGGTAATATAATCAAGCTGACTGGAAGTAATCTTGTCTGGTGCCGGATGCAATAGTCGGTAAACAAAGGTGGTCTTGAAGGTGTTGTAGTGAAACCACTGGAGCATTCGACCTGTCAGTAGGTAATTTGTCTGGTTAACTTCCAAGACCTCAAGCTTTGAGTCTAAACTGTTTTGAGTGGCAATCTCTGTTTGAGAGCGAAGGAATCGCTCAGTGAGATAAGTACGGAAGAGAACATCTTCTTCAATGTTTTCAAGCAGTTTCATATCGGGAGTTTCGCTTTCATTTAGTTGTTGAAGCGCATTATAGAGAACTGGAGATGACACAGTCTTTTCATACTGCTCGGTATCGATTGAGCCAGCTTCTTTCAAAGAAAGCTGCGCGCACGTGGTCTGGTAATTCTTGAGCTGCTCAGTAAGGTAGGCAATACGAGCTGTACTGTTGGCTCGACTTGAGCTGTAGGGCATATCGAACTCGTTACGTGGTACAAACTCAAACGACTCTTCTAAAGGCTTGGTGGCGTGGATTTTTCGCGGAGCAAGATTGGCTTTGATTCCTTCAAACTCAATTCCGGGTGCTACTCCCACATTGAGTTCTCCATCAAACATGATATCCAGCACTTTAGTCTCAGACTCATCCAGCGTTTTGTTCAGCACTATTGGGTCACAACGTAGGGCGAGGAGGCGAACTGGGAGGTAGAGGCCACGTGATGGTTTACCCAATACGGCCATTTGTATCATTGCGTCAACAAAGGTGATCCAATTTCGGAAGAGCACTTTAGCAGTCACGCTTCTGTCCATTTGCTTAATTTCTTCAATTGACTGGAAATTAGGTCCATAATCATAGCCTCGTAGACGAAATTCTTTGTAGATATCTCGATTCTTCATCTCGATGTTGCACGGCTTGTTATTTAACTCCTCGATGGTTTCGAGAAGATGCTGGTGACGCATGAAGTTTGACTTTTCTAAACGAATTTTGCCAGTGGTAGTTACTGAACCGCTCTCCATGATAGAAAATGAACCAGTGTTTTGAATGAAACGAATGGTGAGTTCCGTTATTCCTGACTTGGGAATAATGGTAGCACGATGTAGGTTAACATCTTCAAAAACTATTGCTAGTTCCTGTTGTTTTATGTTTAGAAGCTTCGCTACAGCCTCCCAGGCAATATAAAGATAACCAGTCGCTGGAAAAAGAATTCGACCGTCGACACAATGGTCGGCCAAGAACTTGTCTTCTTGATGCTACAAATAAAATTAGTATTAATATAAGTCATAGAACAATCACAAAAAATCTTACCCCAATATCAATGATCTTGCCTGAACGATTGTTTTTAGTGACGTTGAAAAAGTCGGGATACTGGGTGACTGTGAAGTGTTTTTTGTGTTTCCATTGAATGAGAGAATGAAGAGGCGCAGTGGTGCGCGGCACTGGGTACTCTATCGGCGCATACAGTTTCTCAATACTCGGCTTAAGACCTGTGCCGTAGAGTGCACCGAGGCTGCGCAGCACCGAACACACATTCTCGCTGCTAGATTGCTTTGATAAGGTAGCCACATATTTGACAGGATCGCTACTACGACCCATGATGTTACGCTTGATGATGGGCTGCAAGAGATGGTGTGGCGCTATTTCGACAAACACCGCGTTGGTGGGCAACTGCTGAAATGCCTCGCAAAAGCGAACTGGCTTAAGCAAATTGTCTACAATGTAACGTGCATCGAACTGTTCCAAATTCTCTTCGTAGGTTGTACTAATCCAACGCAGTGTCTTACTTCGTTTTTCACCCTTAACAACTTGAGTGATGTGATCCAGCAGGGGTTGTTCAACGTTGTAAATAAGGGGACAATGAAAAGCGATACCTGAGCTGTTAACTTGACGCGCAAAGATATCGGCGTTGTCTTTCTGGAGACGGTCAAGGAATTCGTTCACTGCTGATTTGCTGCCGGACACAGTCACTGAGTCTTCGCCGTTGTGACATGCTGGCCAGACCTGCCCATCTCCATACTTGTTGCACAAGTCCAGTGCTTCCTGCCATGTGGCTCCAATAGCAGCCATCGCACCTGGATGCAGTTTGCCGAGTTCTTCAATACATTTGCCACGCCAGTAAGCACAGATTAGAGTTTCCTCAAGGCTAAGGCACTTGTCAGCGTAAGCACAGACAAGTTCACCAATCGAGTGGCCCACGATGTAGTCGGGAGTCACTTCTAGACTCTCGAGAAAATCTACCAACGCTATTTGAATAGCAGCGATGGCCACGAACGAGTTGAGTGGCGAACGCAACAAACTTGGATCGTCACTGGTGAGCAGTTGCATAAGGTCGAGTTGGGCATCTACTGCCGCCAAAGCTCGAGCGCCTCTCTCCAATGAGTCTTTGATGATAGGGAAGCGAGTGAGATCGCGACCCATTGCTGGCCACTGGCAGCCCATTCCGGTAAAAACAAAGCACACTGGAGGTTTCACTTTGTCCTTGATTTTACTTGACACCATTTCTCCCATTGATTTCAACTCAGAGTCACTCTGGTCAAAGATCATGTAGGCACGGTGGCGCATTCCTTTGAACATTTTACTCGGGTAGCAACTGGTCTTGGAGACATCGTTGAGGAGCGCCAAGAAGTGTGGAGTAAGCTTGTCTGGATTCTTAGTCATAAAATCTGAAATCACCTGCAATGTCTCGGGATTTCGGCCACAAAAATTGACCAGTCGTGGCAGGTCACTAGCAACTGAGCCAGTGGGTTCCGCCTCTTTTTCATGCTTGCGAATAAGACCATGCACGTTGACACCACCAAAGCCGAAGCAGTTGAGCGCGATGTACTTGCCAGTGTAAGGAGTGTTAGTGGTCACTGGTTGCAGAATGCCACTAACCAGGCCTTCAATTCGATGGTTGATCTTACTCATATGCAAGTTGGCCGGGATGAGTTCGTGTTCGAAACAAAGTAGACACTTGACTAATGAGCAAAGACCCGAGGAGGCTTCTGTGTGCCCAATCACTGACTTGATTGCGCCGATTAGCAACGGATTGGTTCGCCCTACATCACATATTAGCATTTAAACAACAAGGAAAATGCATTACTCTACCTTTGCACAACGATTCCTGGATGGCACGCATCTCGGAAGGATCACCTGCTTGTGTACCAGTGCAGTGAGCCTCACAGAATCCAACTTCCAGTGGATCGATGCCGACCTCGGCGTAGGTATCTTCAATGAGGTCACGCTGCAATTCGAATGAAGGGTAAGTAATACCCAGATCTTTATAGCCATCGCAATTGGACTTGGTATGAACCACTACAATAGATTGATTAGTATCAACAATATCAACGTGATTTACTACTTACAAGTGGCATAAATGCGTTTTGCCTCGGACTTTTTTTGCAAAACTATGGCCACACACGCTTCACCCTTGGCATATCCGTTGGCATCGTCGTCAAGACACTTGCAATGGCCATCTGGCGAAATCATGTTGAGATTGAGAAACTGGTTTTGTGTACCGGCACGCAGGCAGAGGTTAAGGCCCATTACAATGGCACGGTCGCACTGGCCCGAACGTAACGAGACCATGGCCTCATGCAACGCGCTGAAACCTGAGGCACATGCCGTATCGAAATGTTTGCTCGGACCACGAAAGTCGTATACATTGGCGAGCATAGCAAAGAAGCACTGCTGGTAAGCTGGAATGTTGGTGCAGTCCTCGGCGTATGCCGCAAGATACTCATCGAAGCAGTTGCCGAGAAAAAAGCCAGTGTTGGTTCCCGCCAAACACGACGGGTCAAGACCTGTATTATTCTGGTCAAACAATTGATCAATTGATAGTGCAATCCTTACCAGCATCCCACAACGCTTCGAAGGTAATCTCGAGCATGATGCGCACTTGTGAGTCCATGTAATGCGCATCTTTTTCTTTGACATGGAAAAATTCATAATCAAACAGAGAAACGTCTTTAATCTTGCCTGAGCCTTTTGGCAAGCCCAAGTATCCTATTGGGAAAAACACAAAACACACCGTGGTTAAGTGAGCAAGTAGACAGTATAACTTACCGAATGGCCATCGCTTCTCGTCTTCTACGATCATGTCGATGTTGTTGTAGAGGTTATACTCAAACTCTTTCACCGAGTCGCTCTCTGCACAACATTGTCATTGTCATTGTAGTTTTCAATGAGAATTAGAGAATCTTACCTGGAAATCGACCGGACATGCCACTGACCACAAAGTCTTCGTTGACAGACCAGAATGGCATCTTCAGTTGTGCCCTGATGGCGGCACGCTGTGCCATCTTTTCCTCACTGTAGTTCTTGTACACATAGAACGCAGTGTCAGAAGTGTTAAAGTTGATGCCTTCTGGCAGCTCATCTTGTTCGTATTCTTGAGTCATCTTGCTGTCCAGGAGCTCACGCCAAACAACCAAGCAACTGAGCACGAGACTATCACAATGATCTTAAACTGTCAATCTTTGATGTAAGTTGTTGGCAAAAGCTGGCACTCGACGATGTTGGTCGGCAGAAGGCAAATTGTGAAATGAAGTGAGCGGCAGTTTTGTCAAGAAAGAAAACCTCAAACTGGAAACACAAAGTCTAGCGAATCAAACGAGTATGCTTACAATTAAGAAAAGGGAAAAATTGGGCGCCAGTATGATCAACTAGTCTCTTTCTATCTTGCTCAGTGTGTGTGCTGTTATAATTAGCGATCTTCGATGTGCCTGGCTGCAACGAGTTACGCGACCTGATCGAAATACTAAAGCCAGTGGCAGTGCGAAGCCACCGTTAGCCATTGCTGGGTAATCAATAGGTTCGGCCTCGACGCACTGATGGCACACAGTGAAGTAAAGCACTGAAGTCAGTCAGATGCAACCAATTATCGACTCTTTGGCACTCGTCATGTGTCACGCAGATGATAGGCCAGGGCGCGCGCCGGTGCTCTCTTCGATCACCTAGCGGATCGCTCCTCTGACGACATCGCTCTGCCAACAAACAACCCATTGGTGGGCACCTCGACGCCAGATCGAAAGAGGTGGTGCTCAAAACCCGAAGTACTTACCTAATGGCGTCATCGGTCACCGATGAACGACTCGCTCGACATGGCCGCGCTTTGCCAACCAACACCTTGTTCCACTCACACCACCACTGCTCCTTTACCTGTCCCATCCAACTATCCTCCTTGGTAACTATCAATTTGGATTGTATAATCGCGCCATGATTCAACAAAGTTATTCAGTTTAGTTATTAAATTTCAATTAAAGCAAATTCTTCCTCGTCGATGATTAGCAGGCGGGGTTGGTGGCGAAATGGGTGCGAGACACGTTCGGTACAGTTCGCACTTCACTTGGCATTGAATCTTGATGTTCTACTTTTGTTTTTTTCATTTTTTTGTTACATAGTTAAACATGTGAATAAATGCAACTAATTATATGTCACTAAAAATGTTTTTTCGTTCGGTGGAATAGTTTAAGTTACATTAGAGAGACCATCCTCTCTATTGTTCTCGGTACTCCGGTCTGTTGGGATCTCGGAAACAGTACGGTAGAATTTGATGAAACTTGCCGCACATGTTAATCTTGTCACTGGATTTTTTCAATAAATTATTACGACACTTATGACACCTCTGGTTCAGATGCCACGCCCATTTGAAAATCCTCATGTTATCTCTATGGGAGTTTTATATGATTTCACAAAATTCATATTTGCTCAAAAACTCTTTGCTATATTTTGATAATAATTTTTTAAAAAGTAAAGCACAAAATGCTTGTTTAGTAGATAACCTTTTCATATCTAGACTCACCCGGGTTTTAATGCTTAAATATTTTGTCATTTTTTGCCATTTTCCATGTCAGTCTTAAAAACGCTCAGTTAGATCTTGAAGAATCTTTTATTAAAAATAGAACCCAGCAGACTAGTTGATGTAATTCACACACCTCAGAAAAATCAGGTTTTCATGTGACTGCCAATTTGAAATTTTCCACGTGATCTCTATGGGAGTTTTTTTATTTAAATTTACATTATTTTAAAAAGGTCAAAATTGAGTCCTAAAACACAAGAAACCAATTTTGACTTCTTTAATATTATTTTACTTAAGTCTTAAGATACTCTTACCCACCAAGTTTTTTTATTTTCCGCTGGCCTATACACGAAATGTATTTCCACTTATGTTTCACTTCCATTTATGTTCCACTTTGTACCGAACTAAATTAACTAAAGATAAAGAATACCACTTTTTTCACATTATTTTTAATTTAAAAATTTTTAATCAACATAATATAGCAGCAGCAACAAAAAGCCGGTACGTGTATTTCTGCCATTTCGGTTTTAAATTCTATTCACTAATCGGATACTTATTTGTCATATAGAGGAAAAGTTAAAGAGTAAATGTACCGAAACGTGTTGTTTTATTTTTTAAACTACTTTGCTTTGCTTTGATTGCTTTACTGTTCGATGGCGATATTTGTTTGCAAATCTATAAACCCACTACAGGCAACACTCATGAAACGACTTTGGGGTGAGGTGAACATGTGTGACAAGTTTCACCATGATCCTATGTACAGTTCCCGAAAACTAAGAAAGTCGGACAAAGCCAAAACAATAGTGAGACTGGTCTCATAGACCGAGTCTTTCTAATATTTTCGCGAAACGATCGTTTCGTTTTTGGTATTTTTTGCAAATAAAAACATGATCATATTACTTGGCTACTTACTGCTACTTACAGTTAAAGTACGCATGCGCATACTCCAAAAGTGGAGAAAAGTGTATGAAGCTTCTCTTTCTCCCTTATCTTTCTCTCATAATTGAGATAATAATTATTTTGAAAAATTACATTATTTCTGAGTATTTGTCAAAAGACTTGTTTTTATTGTTTGATCTAGATTAGGGTTTAATTTAAGACGATTTCAAGATATAGTTACAAATGTTACAAGAAACGCCGAATGAATCAGCAGCAGTTTCAGTGTTAAACGATCAAATTTTGCTGAATAGCTTGAAATGTTTGTTAGATCTTAGCTCACCTGGTAGAATCAGAGTGAGTATCGATTTTTTTACAGTGACAAACGCGAGAGGAGAAGCAAAGTTTGCAGAAATGCGTTTGCATGCATGTGATTGACACGTGTTTGTGCTTGCACATGTGCTATAGCAGTATACTATACTGTACATTGTACAGTGTTCAACTCTAACTCTCCTTCTAAATCGAATGCATCTGCAAATTAATCTATTGTAGAATTCTTAAGCACAGTAAACCCTCAAACATACACGTTGTTGAAAAAACAAAATAGAAAACAGTAATGAAATTCTATTAATTCCTTTTACTTTGCTTTTACAACGCGTAAGTTTACGAACAATTGAATAAATGACAATTCAAATTTAAAGCAAATTTTAGTTTTTAAAATAACTAAACTTATTTATAAGTTATAGCTAAGTTTAAATTACTTTAATATAAATTTTCCACTTTATAAAAATTCTGTTAAATATGTTTGAAAAACTCCGAATATTTTATCTAAAACTTTAAATTTAATAGTGATAAGATTAGAAAATAACTGAACTGAGCTGGAATTTTATAAAGTATTTTTATTTTTAATTTATATTTACTTATATTCAATCTAAATCAAGCCTTCAAAAAGAGAATGATTTTATTGTCAAATTGAATTAATCATTAAGAAATCTGTTAAATTATTGTTTGAGAATTTAAGAACGTTAAGCAAAATTACTAACAATTTAATAAATAATAAAATACTGGCCAAAAAAATAAAAGCTTAATCAAAAGCCATATTTAGCGTTTGATTCACACTACCATGCTTATTTTTGTTCAATTTCTTCATGTTGAGCCCAAGTGGCCAGCAACATAAATTCTAGTGCAAAATATTTGTGTGACTAGTGGCGGAAACAATCAATATCCCGACAAGCAGTGTGGCTGTGCATTGTGGCGACCAACAGTCCACCTGATTGAGAGCAACTTGAAGTTTGTGATTAGGACAAAGCTTGGGAGAAGTGCGAGTGGCAAGTGAAGCCAATTGCCTGTGCCATTGTGTAGAGTCAACTTTACCGGCGCAATCGATAAGTAGCTTGCAGCACGAGAGGCACGAGCCGTAAGCAACTTAGCAATCAGGTTGACACCGATGGCAAGCGATGCATTGCACCCGATCACCTAGACCAAGCAGCCAGGCGAGCAATAAAGCAATTCAAACACCAACAACCATAGCTTAAAGTGTTATATATTTCAATTTATTGGTTGTCACATTAGAATATAATAATAACTAAAAAGTCAAAAAAGCGTAAAATAGATTCAAAAAATAGGTGAAAAAGAGAAGAATTGGTTAAATCTAAGGTGGATGGAATAGTGGAGTGAGATTATAAGAGAAGTAGAGAACATATATATATATAAAAAATAAAATAAAGTTAAATGGGAGAGATTGGGAACGGTGTTGATGAGAAGGGGTAGGCGATTGAACTGCGTTGGCCTGAAGAAAAAGGGAGAGAGAAGTGTGGCAAGGTGAGCCACAAAAGGAAGCAACAGGGGCCTAGACTTGCTTTGTACTAGAAGGACCCATCACAAAGTTGGCAACAGGAGAAAGTGCCGGTCACACAGCAGCTTGGCTTGGTGCTGCGCCGACTCCGTCTGTCGAGTAGAAGGCTTCTTGAGTCTTGAGAAAGTGATACGTCTGTCCGCAGGGTAGTATTATGCTCACGAGTGTGTGAAAGCAGAGTAAAATACTTCAAAAAAATATAATTTTGTAATATACATTTACATTTTTTTATATAAAAACAAGTGTATATAAATGTGTATATAGAATCACAAGGTAAAAGATATATATAAAAAACAAAAAATCTATCAAGTGGCATATAAATTCATCGTGTGTGTGGGTGTGTGTAAATAAAGTAAAAAAAAGATTGAAGCATATGGCCAAATTTTGATTGATTTGAAGAGAACATTGATTTGGGAGGTTGGTGGGCGGACATGGGAGATAAGAGAGATCGCGATTTTGGTCGATTAGTGCGTGCTTGTGGGAGTAAGGTGGGTGGATCACACGCCATTCTTGCTATCCTTGATCATCTCGTACTTGAGTTTGAGCTCATTGACCAAGTCGCGGAAGTTGAGTGGGTCCATGTTCTTGGCAAGCAGATCGAGAAGGAACCAGTCACCGACGCGACCATAGCGCAGCACGTCCCGAATCGTTTTCTGGTTGGCAATGCGACAATGCGAGTGAGTGGCAATGACACGCATGCCTGGGTAGAAAATAGTGAGCGCACGGTACACTAGTGCCAACGCACTGCACAGTGCCAGGAAGTAGAACCAGAACCAGAGGAAGATGTAGACCTTTTCGTTAACAATGTTGATAGGCAGAATGCACATGGCATCGTGTTTCTGCACATCGCCTGAAGAACCGTAACGGTGGAATGTACATTTGGTGAGACGCGGGAACACTTTGATCTGTGCAAATAAGGTGGCCAATTAGAATCCGTCTAGTGAAACTTTACTAGTCCACTTACCATTGGATCGTAGCGGACCGACCAATCCCATTCAGAAAAGTTGATTACTTCCCAGCCATAGCTCGAAAACTCTCCTCCCAAGAATCGATCAATGAGCATCATCTGGAGAATGACGTTGAACATGTTGAGCACTTCAGTGACAGTGTATGTGAGAAAGAGTGTATTGTGAAGAGTCATGTTACGGTAGATATAGTCGGCAACCAAACCAATACTGGTAAGGCGATCATCTTCGCCCAGAATGGGCCGATTGAGACCGAGAATAAGGTTCTTGACCAGGCCACCTTCAGCCGCTTTCCAGAGGTAACGAGGAACATAGAAGAAGAGAGCCTGGAAGAATAGGACGAAGCATACCCACTGGTAGTAGGCGTGGTAGACTCGTTTCTCGTTGGGAGTGGTCTTGTCTACGCCCGGATATGGCACTTCTTCACCTACACGTTTCTTCCACGCATTCTCAATGCTGAACGTTGTGTGAATCCAGCAGTACGTGTCTGCCAATGTAAAGTGATCGTTAGTGATTTGAGAACAGATGGCAGAGAGCACTCGCCCTGCAAGAGGGTCGTCTATATGCTAATCAATGCCAAAACAAACTATCGCCAACCTAGGTAGAAAACGCTTAGTCATTGTACCAAGTCCAGTGGTAGGAAGTATAGCCAGTTTGACCAAGAGCTAATTAATCATCACTTTCGAAGACTTCCTCGAGAACGAGAATGCTCTCCTGCAGTGCTCAACATTCCATTGCTAGAAATCATATATTTTTTGGAAATAATGCATTCGCTCGACGTCAGCTGATTAGCGAAACAGGGTCAGCGGGCGGTATGTGAGTGGGGAGACAAAATATCGAATAGTAAAGCGGTGAACGCGTGCCGAGGTGGGCCCCATGACCCATTCTCAAATTCCATTGCCACGAGACACACCAGTATACAAGCAACTATTTTTAACCAGTGACCCGAGAAGTGAGCTTGGGGACTTGCTTGGAGCGAACTGGTGGTGGTCAATGCTAATCAGTGAGCAAGCCACGAATGGAGACCACAAGAATGGCAACTTGTCACTCCTGGTGACACACATTGCTGGTTGCCGTGCGAACCGAGAGGCGCCCCAGTGCACCCATTCTACTGGGCCTATTGTGGCGAGACTAATTGTGGCGGGTTGTGTAGCCAATTGGCCGGCCGCATGGCGCCAACTGACACGGTAAGGCACCCCAGTGACAATCACAAACAAGCTCACTGCTCGATAACTATTTTAAATAATATATAAACACCAATCGGCGTGTCGCAAATAGACAACGACGACATATTTGCCTGCAGCACTCTCTCTCTCTCTCTCTCTCTCTGGTTGGTGATTATTCAATTAGAGCAGATTGGGACCGAGGCGGGCAGGAATTGGTGCTTGCATTGAGCTATTGAGCTAATGAAAACGAGTGACGAGTCACTGTCCGTTCAAGTGGTCAGTGACGCCACGGTGAGATATCAACACCATCGTCCTGGGAAGCCTCAACATCAGCATTTTTTGTACACACTCATCAAACATCGACAGTGATGAGTGGCCGTGCCGAGTCACGGCGACCGATGTGCGCGGACCTCGATCCGAGAATGAGGTAGAGCGCACAAGCCAAACCAGTTTGTGTGATGCAGATTGTGTGGTGTGTGTTCGAAAGGCAATTAGCTGATTCGGCATTAGCCTGGGCGTCCGAGTGAAGCGACCCATCGAGGCAGCAAAACCAGGTAACAAGTTCACGAAACAAATGCCGAGAAATCTGAAGCCGGCTTTGAGTTCAATCCAGCTTAGTGTTTATCGTGCATTTTCATCAGACAGGTTCCTTATCGCCATAAATTAGGCTTACCCCAAACTCTTTACTTGACAGGCGCCATCGGATTATGTAATCTGGTGTTGCATCACTATTACTTCAAAGCTATTTGATACTGCCAAATAGGTACAGAGAGTAGTGCAAACCCGTCCACGACGGTTTTAACAATTTCGCAACTGGTGGGTATGCAAAGTTTGAAGAGAACAATAGTGACGCCGTGCATCGGTGGCATGAGTGGGATGCAATGAGTGTCATTCATCTGCCACTGCCAAACCAATCGAACAACTTGCACAACCCAACATGGAGCGAGCAAGCGAGGAGGTATCCTTGGAAGACACACTCCAAGGATACAAGCACACCACTGCTGGTACATGCGTGACACTTGAAATAGTACTTCTCCATTGGAGACTTGTCACACTTCTTTTGCCTATTTTACGCTTTTCGTGCTGCGTTATGCAAACTCTACTAGTTCAAGCCCCAGGCTATGGTAACTTGAGATTCGACAAGCGAGTAAGGGAATATTCTCTTCATTGAAATATGCTCATATCAAATGACGGTAAGCTCGAGTGACAGTGAGTGATGGCACCTCCAGACAAGCCAGACATCTGGTCGCGCCACTGACCAGCAAGTCGAATCGACTCGGCTGTATGCCACATGTGACCGAAGCACAAGGACAACCAAATTGGGTGGGATTATTGTGGACGTTTAACGGCCATTTCAATCATCACCAGTGTGATAGTGTGTCGAGCACAATTGTCACCAATTCTGCCAATTGCAATACACTGTACCGGCAAGCTCCAAGTGATCTTGTTGTTTTGGAACCAATTAGAGCTCATCATCATCAGTGACCGGCACGATAGCGCAAAATTATGTGAAGATTCATCGAATGCAAGTTACAAGTAGCATCGACAACATTGGTTTCCGCTCTCTGATAGTACCGCTTTAGTGCTTTTCAACTCAAATAGAGTACCTGGCGAGACAAATCGCTGGAGTGTCACACTGTCCTACTGCGTGCATCACTTAACTGACCTGAGCAATTCAATAAGGAAAACACTGTTGTACCTTTGCACTCGTTCCAGTTTGAACAAAACACATCGAGTGAAGCGAGATATGTATCATAACAAATCGAGGTAACTCTCTCAATTTCCTTTAGTTAATGTATGTCAGCAAATGAAGCTGTGTAATGTTTGGATAGCTATCGATTTCGCCGAGTGAAACAGGTGAAGACAAGAGACTACGTACCGAGGAGGTTTGGTGGAATATCATCCCGCGAGATGCAGTCGATCGGGTCGCCAAAGTACTGACGAGCTGCAACATAGTAACAAAAAATAAGTTAATGGGTTAGTTAAAGAGACAGAAGAAAAGTGAGGGTGCGCGTACGGGACCACTTGTTGGCCTGAGAACCCTCTACAATAAGGAGGAAAGTGCGGAGGGCGCTTG
This sequence comes from Papilio phestus, assembly GCA_018231625.1. Classification (NCBI taxonomy): domain Eukaryota; kingdom Metazoa; phylum Arthropoda; class Insecta; order Lepidoptera; family Papilionidae; genus Papilio; species Papilio phestus. The sequence goes on from DVQH01000358.1 coordinate 23,161, forward strand.
TCTGGCCTGCCAGGTGCTGTGTGGGTCATGTCAGCTAGCTCTTTGTTTGACCCGTCAGTGTGCTCGCTTGGCCTCAGGGCACCCAAACTAGCTGTACTGGCACACCACTGATATATTTTGCCTGCTCGATTCTCAGCTCGGAATTTGCCTGCTCTCATGGACCAGTAGAATCAACTGAGCAGTGTAGTGCCCAACAACCCCTGACCTTGCTTATGCGAGACATTTTCTCACTATATAGGGGTCGTTTCGTTGAATTCTGTGACCTGAGCTAAGCACAAAGCGATGTCAATTGTTTGCCGCTAGTACCGCTATCGATTGAAACTAACATGGCGCCTTGCATCAGTGAGAATCACGTGGCTTATGAAACTTACCAGTCACCATCAAACTAAATCCAATGAGAATGAGAACGGTGGCCTTGTAGTGAAGACGGAAGATGTGATTGTCGATTATACAACTCTGCGGTTTGATGAACTGCTTCAACGAGCCAAATAGTTGAAACATTTTGCCAAATGATCACTGGGCGGTGGGATATTGGAAGAAAATGATATGCAAAGTAGAATGACCAAACTGTGGCGTGGGCTTGCCCGATGCACCACCAGTGCAAGTTGACGCGATGTGGTGCGCTATGCACACCAGTGGTCAAAATAGACGAATGACGAGAGAACACGCTCCGCTTGGTTCGGTGGCGATGACTGGCATGCAAGTGCGCGGCGCTGCAACAAACGTCGACGTCAACACGAAGGCGCTCCCAAACCACTAGGGCACGGCGCGAAGCACTACACCGAGCGCTACACTCAATTTATTGTTGGGCGTTGCGCTGCTTCAACACTCCGTCTGACGCGAGCACAAAGGCACAACAATAAGTTAGATCTGCCCGCTGTCTTGTCCACTCGCTTGGCTTGCCACCGCGCTTGGTCTGCTGGTCGGCGGGGCGATGGCAAGCAAGTATGCCGCGCAGCTCACTTGGAGCGGTGGAGAGCAGCCGAAGCGAGCGAGTGTGGTAGCGAGTGAAGCGAGCTTGGACGATCTCACCAAAGCAGGGAGAGTGGCCACTGGCAGTGCCAATCTTGCTGGGAGGAGGGTGGACAGCCTAATGGGCAACTTGATTGAATTCGATCGTGCCTTGCCGCGGCAGCTGCAAAGCGGCAACAGGCTCCGTTTGCACCCAACCGGGCCTTACTTCGCCTAGGGGCCTGGCAAACAGGGTATGCTGTTTGGTACAAATTTCAATAGCTTTTTTCACTGGCTGTACACAAGCCAAAGAAAGATAGTGGCACTCTCGAGCGATACACTTCCTCTTCGTTCGCTAGTCCACTTATCAGTGGCACTAGTGGATGGCGTTCTCGTTTTGTTCGCCTTCCTCCTCTTCTTCGATCAATTCTGCAGAGCTCATGGCACCGCTATCACTGTGAGCGGTTGCTCGACACTGGTTCACTGAGCTGTTGACTCACGCTCGAGTTTTACTACCATTCGACCACCAGTGGGGTCGTCTGACTAGCATTGGCTGGGCGATGCGTGCCATTGTCTCCTGCCATCACCTGTCTGCCTCAATTCTGACCGGCTTGGTGCCAGGAATGAAGCAACGTTGTCTGTCAGCAACTGGCCGATTGTTGTTCTATAATAAATATAAACAATCTAACGTCTGGAACGAAGGGTGCGCGCCGAACAGGGGAATGGCACTCAATCTGGTTTGCTCTGGTTGCTACTGGCCGAGGTAGCCCTGCTTGAACGACCCAAAGTCAAAGGTCCAGAAGGGTGAGAAATGCAAGCTTAAAGTAATTAATGTTGCTAAGTGGTGAAAACGGTAAGAGCTAGCAACGAAGAAAAACCGACAACGAGGCATACGGGTAGTGCGATTCCGCGTGAAGCGAGGTGCGATGCGCCAATAGCGTTGCACGATTGCGTCAGTGGAAAGTCTAGCAAGTATTGCTGATGGTGAGCTGCAAGTGCTGCCTGGTCACTGGTGTTGCCGATGGCGCGCCAATGTGGTAGCCACACTACCGCTCCTGAACACTTTAGTTAACAAATTCACATGAATTATGCTCGTTCAGTGGCGTTGTAGATTGGGAAGTGCCAATGCACTGGCTCGCGTGCTTTATTGCTCAACAGCGGTGATCGAGCTCATTAGCAGTGTTGAATGGGATGAGGCACTTCACAGCATTGAGCACGATGCGGTGACTGTGGTGGTGGATCACAACCCAAATTCCGTATTGAAAAGTGTGCTTATTGACAGGTCGCGACAACTGAGTGAAGCTTGCTACGGTGACACAGAACTAGGGCGGATTGGGGCAAGAATCCTCTCAAAAGCTTAAGCATTAAGTCGAAAGAATAAAGCGAAGAAAAGGGACAAACAGACTGCACCGAAAAGCACGAGTATCTTCGTCGTGGTGGGCTTGTCGACTGAAAATGAGAAGAAGCATTCTTCTAGCCACAAAGCTGGTGAACCAAGTCGTCTTATTTGGGGTCGGTGCCGGTGACAGCGACTCCGACTTAAAACTGCTGCAGGCTGGTTCACTCACTGGCAACGTGTGTTGAGCAATCGAGCCCCACACTCGTTCAATGCACTAATTCGGGATACAATGGCTTGGCGAGAGCAGAATAACCATCATCGCATGTGGCTGCCGGGTGAAGAGACGTTCAAAACAAACCAAGACAAACTCGCTTGGGTCCCCACAGTGAGTGCTGGGACAATGCCGGAACACGGCTCTGTACCGTTTTGCGGCAGTGTGTTTCTGTGTCAATGTGCAATGAGCCAATGGGCTGCGCGCATCGACACGGAAGCACCGAGTTGAGACCAGTTCGAAACGGGCCAGAGGGATTTGCACTGGCGCACTGAGATCTGGAACACCACTGGCACCACGGGGGCATTGACTGCCTGGGCACTCACGAGGCCGACAATTCACGGCGCATTCTCGCGCTCACCATCCGACCGCGGCCAGATTCGGGTCGTTGCTCGTCGTCAAGACTGGTTCGTGCTGTCTGCGCACACATGTTTCCTATATAGCTCTCTTTCTTTCTCTCTCATTCTTGACTGGCAGTGAATCACTTGTGATCATCGACATCATCATTGCTTTGGCATATACGGAAGTTAGCCGAGCCAAGAAATGGTAATCAGCTACGAATTCTTTGTGCGACGACACAGCGCCCAACTAACCAACTTTCACCACCGTTCCAAGTTGAAAGTGGTATTGTCAAATCGTACTCACGCAATTACTGGTACCAGGCTTACGCAACCTACCACTCGTGGACGCATTTTACATTTGACCTCGCACATTTCTGATCTCTAATCACAGAAATCAGATTGCACCACATATTAGGCAGTAGTAACATAAGTTTCCGGTAAGAAAACAAATGTCTAGTAGATTGCATCACCATAAGGTCAAAATGATCAAAATCGATTAATTCTAATAATAAAAATTAATCAATTTTAAAAATTTAAAATTTATACATGCTTCTGTATAAAATATTTTATAAGTTTTGAACAAAATACAATATAAATCAAAAATAGTATGTACATAACGTTTAGATTAGTAGAAAAATGTTTGACTATGTCATTTTACCCAGTTGTATTTTGGTCTTGATAGCTCTATAAGAGTGGTAGAGAAGTGAATCAAGATAACCCGCCACTAATAAAGCAAATAATGAATGGGGTAAGAAAAAGAGATTTAACACTCAATCAACCTACCTGAGAAAACGCCACCAATAATAGCACAGAGAGTAGTGATAAAATTGAGAAACGAGCGCGATGTTTCCGAATATTTCACCATCATTGGCGAGAATTCATAGATAAAAAATACACCGGGAAGTCGAGCGTCACCGATCGCATCCATTGATGAACCAAACTCTTTCTTATAGCGTGTCACGGAAAATTGATTTGTCTGAATCTCCTACCGATGTATTAACCAAAACAAATAAACAAATCCATCCAATCGGAAAGTACCACTTACCGTTCCGTTAAAACTTTTATATATAGTCGGTATTATCTTAGTATAATACTGGAACGTAGCTAAACCATGACCTTTACAATTTAAAATACATTATTTATGAAATATGTATGAACAAAACTGTTAAAATTCCCCTCTTGTTCAAGAATAATAGTGTACAGGCTGCCCTCAAACTCACGAAAAATCAGTGTTCATTATCGTTAAGGTACAGTGAAAGTTCTAAATTCGAAAAGCCAAGCAAGCACAAAGGCA
>DVQH01000359.1:0-27320 GCA_018231625.1 Papilio phestus
ACACATTCAAAACTATACTAAATAGTTGGTATTATTATTGGTATTAGTTTTAAAATTGATTTTGTTTTGTATTGAAAACAGTGTTGGCCTCGATGGACCTTCCGCCCGACAAAGCGAAGGTACTGCGAGCCTACGATGACGAACGCAAGTGGGAGATGATCCGTGATCAGGAGAAGGTGACGGCACGCGTGTCACCACAGTCCTACCTCGAGAAGATCAACACCTACTTGGACCCAAAAGCTAGTCGAAACTCGAAGAAGATTCGTAAACTTGGTGACTGCAACAGCACTCAGGTGCTGCGTGACCTGGAGATATCGCTGAGGACCAACAACATCGAGTGGGTCCGCGAGTTTCTCTCCGAACAGAACCTTGGCTTGGACATTCTTATCGAGTATCTCAAGTTTCGGTTGACCACTCAGAAGGAGGAACAACTTCGCGAACAGATCCAGGTGGGGTTTCAAAGTATTTCGTAATGCTTCAAATGTTTCGAATAATGTATTTATTTGGAATAATAGGCCCAGCAAACGCAAGACAAGTACCATCACAGCTCGGCGGGCAATCTGCACTCAAGTCACTCGGAACTGTCAGTGAATAACCACACCCTGGTTCGGAGGCCATCGTATCTCTTCTCGCGACAGCATTCGACCAAGGTGAAGCTGGGCCAGGTTGGCGACGACGTGCACGTGTGCATTATGTGCATGCGTGCCATCATGAACAACAAGTTTGGCTTCAACCTCGTGATGGAACACAAGAGTGCCATCAACTGCATTGCGCTCAGTTTGAACCACAAGAGCTTGCGCACCAAATCACTGGTGCTTGAGCTGTTGGCTGCGATTTGTCTTGTCAAAGGTGGCCACCAAATGATTCTATTCGCCTTCGACAACTTCAAAGAAGAAATGGCAGAGAAGCGGCGTTTTCAGACACTGATGCACTACTTCATGAACTACGAAATGTTCAACATCGACTTCATGGTAGCTTGCATGCAGTTCATCAACATCATCGTTCACTCGGTGGAAGATATGAACTTTCGGGTTCATCTTCAATACGAGTTTACTCAGCTTGGACTCGATGATTATTTAGAGAACAAACTACGCAACACCGAGTCGGAAGATCTTCAGGTGCAGATCCAAGCTTATCTGGACAATGTTTTTGACGTAGGAGCTTTGATGGAGGATGCCGAGCAAAAGAATGCTGCGTTGGAGCAGTGTCAACAATTACTACAACAGCTGTCTCATCTGCACGAGGCGGAGAGAGACTGGGAGAGCAAGTTTGATGAATTAAAACAAGCATTGGTAGAGTTGGAAGAGGAGAGGGATTCGGTACTTCACCAGAATCACGAGATGGAGGAAGAGTTGCACCATCTAAGGCATACTGTCACCGCAAAGGAGGAAGAGACCAGGCGAAGAGAATCGCTGCTTGAGTCCAAGATTCTCGAATTGGAGAAGCAGCAAAAGTTTGTATCGTCCGAGTCCTCGGGAGGATTGGGCACGAAGCCTCTAGTCAGCACCACGAGCACAGCTTCGTCACCGATCAAGAGTCCCTCGACGACAATAGCGGCAGCACCGCCACCACCACCTCCGCCACCTCCTCCCCCATCTAGTTCGATGTCGACCTTCCGTGCCAACCCGACCAGTGATAGTTCGGTGCCGCCACCACCGCCTCCCCCTCCTCCGATGATGGGTGGACCACCGCCCCCTCCTCCGCCACCAATGCCTGCTATGCCCGGCTTGGCAGCGCACGACATGTTGACTCTCAAGAAGACCTACACCACCAAGTTTAAGTTGCCCACCTTCAACTGGGTGCCGCTTAAACCAAACCAAGTGAAAGGCACAGTTTTCAACGACTTTCACAATGAGGAAAAGATTATTAAGACAATCAACTTTGATGACTTTGAAGAGCAGTTCAAACTGGGCAACAAGCCTAACCAAAAGAATAATGTTGCGGTCAATGGTGTTGGTCTGAATGGTGCCAACAAGATGGGACCCGGTAACACCGGTACTCTCAACGCCTCCAAACGGTTCAAGATGAACGAGAAAGTTTCATTGCTGGAGCATAACCGACTGCGCAACATGGCTATCTCGATGCGCAAGATTGACATCGAGACCGACACAGTGGTTCGCGCCATCAACGGACTTGACACAAACACGCTCTCGATGGACTACACCGAGGTGTTGCTTCGCATGATTCCCCAACCAGAGGAGACCAAGGCCTACAGGGAATACGAAAGAGCGGGACGATCACTCGAAGACATGAACGACGTGGACAAATTCTTGCTGCAGATCTCTAAGGTAGAACGTCTTGAGCCCAAGTTGAGGATAATGTTTTACATGAATAACATTAACATGCCGGTGGAGTCCTCGCCCAACGGGTCTAAAGGGCCCGAGTTGACCATTATTACGCAATACAAGCAACGCATTCAGACGATCTGCGAAGCGGCGCGTGCCATCAAGAAGTCGACTGGAGTGCGTTCCATTCTCGAATACATTCTCGTCTTTGGCAACTATCTCAACTGTTCTACGCGGACTTTGGCTACTGCGCCTGCCTACGGCTTCAAACTACAAACGTTGGATTTGATTACAGAAACCAAGTCATCGGTGGATCGGTCGCGATCTTTGTTGCACTATCTTGTTGATGTGATCAACAACTCGGAGAGTGGCGGACCAGCCAACAAAGCGCTTGCTATGGCCACCGGAATTAAAGGACTCACCGCCAGTCATTCCAAACACTCACTCGGCGGAAGTGATAACATTGCAGACCAGATCAAGATGCCGTACGACTTTGATCGGTTGTTGCAGATCATTGAGAAGGCTACCGCGGTGTCGCTTGAGACGTGTGCTCTCGAGGTGATCGAGATTGAGAAGGGCATGGACTTGTGCAAGAACGAACTCAACCTTCGCAACTCGGCTGGCCTGGCAACGAATCCAGCCACCAAGTCACTAGCTGCCTTTATTCAACAGAAAGGTCCCGAGGTTGCTGCACTGCGCGACGAGCTCAAAAAGGCCCAACAACAGTACAACGAGTGTGTCGAGTACTTTGGCGAGAATCCCAAGATGATGGAGTCGTCCAACCAACTGTTTGGCACCTTTGTGCGTTTTCTCAAGAACTTCAAACAGTGCCAGGTGGACAACGTGATAACACAGAAGAAGAAGTTCGAGGAGGAGCTGCGACAACGCATCGCAGTCAAACAGATAGCCAAAGAGAACCAGAGCAAGGATACACAGGAGATGAAGGTGAAGGAGAAGCGTGTGCTCAACCAGGACGAGGTCTACAATGGGGCACTTGAGGACATTCTTCTCGGTACGTTTTTTTCTCCTAGCTCGATCATTCTCACTAATGCTAATTTTCCTACCCGCGGTGTTGACAGGTCTCAAGAACGAACCGTTCCGACGAGCCGACGCGGTACGTCGAAGTCAACGACGCAAGGCGGCCAACAACATCACCGAGTTTGGCGACTTATGAGAAGATCTACTCTCTTTCTCTTTCTCTCTCTCCCATTCTCTCTATTGTAATACTCGATGCCATTGGGGAGCGTTGTTGATGCTCCCTATTCTCTCTCACTTAATCATCATCATTATCAAATTTGTCACTCATCAGTGATGAGTCATCACTCTTTCTCTCTCTCTCTCTTTCTCTCACGGTTTGAATACGAAACTCGCCAAATGCTCAAAGCTTTTCGCTTGTGATTGATCATGGTTGCTCTCTCGCCACCTTGATTCATTCTCTCCCATCCATCACACACCACCCATCCCACTTACATCACACCACCCCCACACTTTCTCGACCATTTGCAATAATCATCATTAGTAGAATTGACTATACCCTCTTTCATTCTCTCTCTCTCTCTTTCTATGATCGTTATCATTACTAGTTCTTGTAGACAACTCAACACATAAACACATTTCACACTCTGTGAATAGCCTTGTTTTACTTTCTTCTTGTGCATAGTTTCCCTCTCTTTACATGTCATTATTATTATTATTATTATTATTACTTGTTGTATGTTGTGAACCGATCTTTCATCTCTTTCTCTCTCACTTCTTATCTTATTTTTAACATAAATTTTTTTTATCTATTTGAATACTAATTTATTTTTTGTCTTATTTTATATTCTTACAATTTTTTTATAATTATTACAATTTTTGCTGTATATTTTTTTAATCTTTCTCTTCTTTTTTCTGTTATTTTTCTCTTTTTTTGCATGTTGGATTAGTGTATTTTTTTGTTTCATTTTTAATTTTGAAAGTTTATATTTGATTGATATTTATATTATTTTTTGATTAATTTTGTGTGTATAAAAAATTAAATAGACCAGATGGCATTATTTAAGCCAACATTTGATTTTTTGTGGTGTTTGGTTCAGAGTTAGTTAATTTTTAAAATGGTTCTCATTTCATTAGTAGAAACATAATGAAATTGAGTTGAAACAGTCATCATATTTTTAATTGAATTAATCTAGTAGCCAAAATCGATATTGACTAGTCCAATTCATCCTAGTTTGCGATTTACGTAAGACCTTTAAAACTCAAACAGAAGTGCAATAGTTTTATTGTTGTAATAAAAAAATATAATAATACCCAAACATAGAAAAGAGTAAAATTAAGAAACGGGCTGACTTGCACACACAACATTCCTGGCTGGTGCAACAAAAACGCTTAAGCGGCTGGAATTAGAAAATAAGCGGCTAAAAACGCTGATTCATTGCTATTAGCGCTAATTTTAATATAAAGTCTATGGAAATCAAGCTGCTTGTTTATTAATTCTAGCCGCTTAAATTTTATTAGCAGATAATAAGCGATTTTGTGGCCCCAGAGACGTCAGAACAAATGCCATTCAGTGCAGGCAAATCGGAACATGTGCTTTGGACCCAATACTAGATACGTTGCCTGTCCACATACTACGAAACAACTTTATCGTCTGAGATCACATTACAACAGTAAGTAAATATATTTTTATTTTTATTATTTGCCGAGAGAAAGAGAGAGAGAGAAGAAATGACCTTTGTACTCTTGCAACAAATAAACATCGGTGAGGGATTAAAAAATGGCACATACTCATGCTCAAAAGAATCTTTGACCTAGAGCAAAGGTCAAGAGACTCTTTTCTCTCCCTATTCTCTTTCTCAATCTTGTTTTGTTTTTTTTGTATATGCTTTAGAATTCCAAACAGGACCAACAACAAACAAAAATTACAAACACCAGACATCTTTAATTTATTGATGATAGGGGCTCTATTTTATAACATAAAATCAACAGTAGTTATATATGATGAAAATAATATATAATAAGAAGATAGATTGGGTCAGGTCAATCCACATTATTAACATGTGTGTAAGTAAGTTCCTGGAAGCACACGAAAGCAAAGTTAAACCACGACTTCACATTTCTCATCTGGTAGGTAGTGTGGAGAAGAGTGCTTGTTGTAGTGCTGCTTTTCTTGTTATATATGTTGTTAATCCTATTTGTTGGTGAATGTTAGTTTTGCGCTTCGGAGTGTTGCTGATGGTGATTTAGAGAGAAAGGTAAAGAGATGAGTCAAACTTTTGCTTTCGCATCGCCTCAATCTATGCACTGGTGTTTGGTATATATAATAATATATATAGTAAGATATAATAATAAATAAAGGTTAGGCATAGAAAGGTAATCAAACTAGTAGGGGCGTGTATGTTGGAGAGGGTAAGAAATCTGGCATGGTTTTTCAATAGATTTTTTTAGTAACAAATATAAGTTTTTGGCGGAAGGGAAGAGTTGTCGTGTAATAAATAATGAAAGTGTGTGAAGAAAGAGTGAGGTTGCGCCGGGCGCTTATTCATCCTCAACACGGGCTTTTGGTCGGGGCTTTTGCATGGGCTGTGGAAGGGAGAGAGAAGAGGAAAGAGTTAGTGTGGGTCAAATTGAAACGTTGATTGGAACTTACGCCTGGACTCACACCACGAGTGGCGGAAGCAGAGCTCCTGTTGCGAGCACGGAGCTTGGCCAGTGCGTTCTCCGACATGTCGGCTCGCTCCTCGGCGTCCTCCAACTCTTGTTGCACCTTGCGGTACTTGGCGAGGTTGAGCGCGGCGATCTCTTCCGCCTCCTCGATCTGTCGCTTGTAGGTCTTGATCTTCTGTTGCAATTTGTCCACCAGATCCTGCACCCGTTCGTAGTTCTTGCGGTCCTCGTCAGCCTGGAACTGCAACTCCTTGATGCGTCGCTCTGCCTTGCGCAGGTTCTTGGAGGCATCGCCGTGGCGGCGCTGCTCCGACTCGAACTCCTGTTCGAGCTCGCGAACCTTCTGTTCCAGCTTCTGGATGGTCTTCTTGCCACCCTTGAGCGCGGCGGCTTCTGCCTCCTCGAGTCGAACTTGGAGGTCCTTGATGGTCTGCTCCATGCCCTTGCGCATCTTCTCCTGTTGTTGTGCGTGTTCCTGCTCGGCGCGCAACTCGTCGGCAAGTCGGGCGGCATCCACCATCGCCTTCTTTGCCTTCTCCTCGGACTGCTTCGCCTCGTTGAGCATCTCGTCGAGGTCGGCCTGCAGTGCCTGCATCTCGCCCTCGAGCTTGCGCTTGGCCATCGAGAGGGAGGCGTTGTTGGCGGATAGTTCGTTGGCGGTGTCGTGAAGTTCGGCGAGCTCGGCCTCGGCACTGCGTCGGCCACGGTCTGCCTGCTCCAACAACTGTCGGCTCTCTTCGAGTTCGCCCTGGAGAGCGTTGCATCGTCGCTCGGCCATGGCGTACTGCTCGCGGGCCTCGTCCCGGGCACGTTGTTCCTCCTCGTATGCGGTTTGCAATTCCTTCAATGTCTGTTGGTATTTCTTGATGTTCTTCTGTGCTTCGGCGTTGGCCTTGTTGGCATGGTCCAACGCAATTTCCAGCTCGTTGATATCGCTCTCCAACTTCTTCTTCATACGCAGAGCCTCGGCCTTGCCACGAGACTCGGCCTCGAGACTGGCCTGCATCGAGTCGAGGGCACGTTGGTGGTTCTTTCGGGTGTTCTCGAACTCCTCTTCCTTCTCCTGGAGTCGTCGGTCGATTTCTTGGCGGACCTGGGACAGCTCGAGCTGTGCTCGGAGCACCTTGTTCTCCTCTTGCTCGAGAGCGGCCTCGGCCTCCTCCAGAGCAGCCTGCAACTCCTCCTTCTCCATCTCGAGACGCTTGCGAGACTTCTCGAGCTCGTGCACGCTGCGACCACCTTCGCCAAGTTGGTCCAGCAGATCCTTGATCTCGTCCTGGAGGTTCTTGTTCTCGCGCTTAACAGCCTCATACTGCTCTTGGCTCTCCTCGAAAGCAGCACGAAGCTTGAAAAGTTCGGTGGAGTAGTTGCGGCATTCCTTCTGCGAGGCATCGAGCTCGCCAGCAAGGTCGTCGGTCTTCTGCTTCCATTCGGCGATCACCTTGTCGAAGGTCTTCTGTTTCTTCTCCAAGGTGGCGGCAAGAGCGTTGGCACGCTCCACCTCGATTGACATGTCCTCGATCTCGCCGGCCAAGCGTTGCTTGGTCTTCTCCAAGCCGGACACCTTGCCATTGAGCTGCTCGATGTGTTCGTCAGCCTCCTGCAATTTCACACCAAGCTTCTTCTTGGCCTCCTCCAACTCCTCGAGCCGGGCAAGACCCTCGCTCTCGAACTTGGTGCGCCACTGTTGGATCTCGGCGTTGGCCTTGGCCAACTGGCGTTGCATGTCGGCCTTAGACTCGATTTCCTCTTCGAGGGACTCTCGAGCACCATCCAGGTCGTGCTCCAAGTTGCGGTACTTGCTCATGATGGAAGCGCGTTCCTATCCAAGTGACAGTGGGCTTAGTGGACGAAGTTCTAACCAAACAAGATGACTCGACTTACTCGGCTCTCTTCGTCCGCGGTGCGCTTCGCCTCCTCGAGCTGTGTCTGGAGTGAGCTCTTGACCTTGGTGAGCTGAGATACCTGTGACTCAGCCTCCTCAAGCTGACGCTGGAGTTCGCTGTTCTCGGCAGCCAACTTCTTCTTGGCGGCATCAAAGTCACCAAGAGTGCGGTTGGTTTCGTCCAGCTTGCCGGTCACCTCGCCAAGCTGCATCTCGAGTTGCTTGTTCTGCTTCTCGGTGTTAGCCTAAGTCAAACAATCAAGGTTACCATATGGCTAAAATTATTACACAACCACTCAGTCCTTTGAGATTCATATCATCAACAACATTATCGACACGGTCACGATGGTTTGGTTACCTGATTCTTTGAGGCATGGTCAACGATTCCTTGCAGATCAGCAACTTCCGCTGCAAGAGTGGCTTTCTCCTTCTCAAGTCTGAGCACGAGAGCCACCGCAAGTGAAATGGTTAGATTGACCATTATCACAACTGGCATGACAAGCTTCAGCAAATATAGCAATGCGCGCGTAGCTATCAACCATAACGCTATCTCAACCTAGTCAATCATAGGACCTAGCTTCTACTCTCTACCATATGTCCAATAGAGTGATGATATCAAACCAAAAACAGAGGGTTCAATACGACGAGTTTACCTTGTCCTTAGAGAGATGGTCCACACTGTTCTTCAAGTCATCGAACTCTGACTTGATCTGTTGTTTTTCCTTCTCAAGACTGGATTATAGAATGAGAATAGGAAAGAATTGGAGTAGATTAGTCTGTGCTAAGTAGACACATGCTACTAACTACGGAGGGACATTACGAGGGATATTTATGGACAGTCTAGAGGAGATATCTACTATCTATTGAGGATATCTACTTGAAGACATCTAAGGGTAATTCAAGAGGAAGCGGCAGAAATTAAAGCAAGGGTAAGTGAGCAAGCTCAGCTAGCGACACCTACCGTTGTTTGGCTTTGTTCAGTTGGTCCACCTGTTCGCTGAGCTCGGACACCATGTCGTTGTTCTTCTTGCGCAGGGCAGACATGGCCTGCTCGTGGTTGATGTTGGATTCCTCGAGGTCACGGCGCAGCTTGGACATTTCGGCCTCACGGCGCTTGTTGAGCTCGATCTGAGATGAGGTGGCACCGCCTGCCTCCTCGAGCCGTTCGCTCAACTCCTCGATCTCGCGGGCCAAATCAGCTCGTTGCTTCTCGGCCTTGGCACGGGCTTGTCGCTCAGCCTCGAGTTCCTCCTCGAGCTCCTCAATGCGAGCCTGAAGCTCCTTGATCTGTTTCTGCAGCTTGGCCACCAGTGCTTGCTCATCCTCGAGCTTGGAGGCAAGAGCCTGCAACTCCTTCTCCTTGCGCTGCAGGTTCTGCTCCATCTCCTTCTTGTTCTTCTCGAGGTCAGCCACGGCCTCCTGGGCCAACTTGAGGTCACCCTCCACCTTGCGTTTGTTCTTCTCAATGTCAGCGCGTTGCTTCTTCTCGCGCTCCAGACTATCTTCAAGCTCATCGAGGGTCTGTTCAAGTTTGGACTTGACCTTGTTGAGGTGGTTGTTCTTGTCCTCGGCTGCCTGCAAGTCTTCAGCAGTCTTCTGACTGATCTCCTGCAGGTTCTTCTTCTCCTTGTTCAGTTTGTTGATGAGCTCATCCTGGTGGGCGATCTCATCGTTGAGGTTGCGGATCTGGTGATCCTTGGAAGATTTGTCTTGCTCGGCTTTTTGCAGAGCCAACTCGAGGTCCTCAATTTCCTTCTTCTGGTTGGAAATCTCACCCTCAAGCTTCTTCTTATTCGTGTTCAGTGCGTTATGTGCGTCCTCCTCGTGCGAAAGACGATCTTGTAAGTCCTATTGGGGAAGGAGAAGAAAGGGTGAGAAGTGGCCGAGTATGATGCAATCACATACGCTAAGTTGACTCTCGAGGTCATTCTTTTGTGATATAGCCTTCATCAAACGCTCCTCGACGTCACCGGACGAGGATCGCTCTGATTCGAGCTGAAGGTAAAGGTCGTTCTTCTCCTGCAACAACTTGACATTCTGTGTCTCGAGTTCCTTGCGCAGCTTCTCCTCCTTCTCAAAGGCCTCGTGCTCCTTCTTGAGCTTCTCCTCGAGAGCCTTGAGCTCGTCCTCGACGCGAGCCACATTGAGCAGTGGCTTGACCTTCGAGTACAGCTTCCACCAGAGCCAGTTGCGCAGGGTAAGGAACTTGCGCAAGTTGCGCTGGATGACCAACAACGCGATACGCTGGTCTTGCAACTTCTTGAAGGACTTCTTGACGTTGTACCAACGGATCCAGGCTTGCATCCAGGTGAGAATCTTTCCAAGTCGCTCATCACGCAACTCCTCAAGACGACCCAACACACCGGCACGGAAGAAAATCTACTCATTTGAACGTAACCGACGCAAAGTTGCATAAATTAGTTGGAGAGAATCGCCACAACGGGAGGGGGAAAGAAAGAAGTTAGGAAGAGGAAAGGAAGGAAGGGTGATAGAAAATTACAAGACATGCAAACTTGCTGGTTTACTCGAGGGTCCAAAGAGAGAAAGGAAGGGGATAAGGTAAGGAGATAAAGCCAATATGAAAGATTTGAGTTGTACACCAACATTTTAGATTTTAGTAAGGCACGGAAGGGAAAGGGAAAATAAGCTAAAGTTAATAAATTAAAGAGAACCCAGTAATCGAGTATAGACCAACATCGAAACTATGATAAAGCGTTGAGGTAAGGAAAGGTAATAAGCACATGCAACATAAACTATGGCCAACTAATAATAATAAAAAATAAAACCATGCAAAAGGGTGATGGGAGGAGGGACATGCCTTGGTGTGACCAAATCGGAACTCGTTCTCATCGAGATTGATGGAAGCGATCAACTTCTCGGTTGCCACCTTGGCGTCAACAAAGCCTCGGGGCAACACTGTGGGTGCCAGGATGGTGTAGCTGTGAGTACAAAGACACCACACCACGGGACGGGTAAGTCAACACAGGATAAGGGACGGGAAAGGGAGGAAAAGAAGAAAGAGGTTATGAGGATGGGAGGTGGAGGTTAAGGTCAAGGGTTACGGCACCACGCTAATTACATACACGCACACCGAACGAGCCAAGAGTTCACACAAGACAATCAAGGTATAGGTAAGGTTTAAGGTAAGTGACAAATTAAATCAAAAGGACTCATGCTAGGACACACAAATGGAGAACATTGATCGAGGAGTAAGGAAAGAGAGGGAGAGAGATAGACAGAAAGATAGGGGGAAACATGCCTTAGTGTGGCCAAATTTGAAATCATTCTCGTCGAGCTGAATGGCGGCGACCACCTTTTCGGTGACCACCTTGGCGTCAACAAAGCCCTTTGGCACAGCGGTGGGAGCAAGAATTGTGTATCTGTGGGGAAACATAGGGGACACAACAGGGTTGTGGGATTCAATGGAAATTGGGAACAGGGAAACACGAGGAAGAGATGCATTAGATTGACTGATTTTAGATTGCAATGGGAAACCAGAGAAGTGCACCATACTCGCATACATCAACGACAAAAATTTAAAAAACGGGAAACGCAGCACTCTCATGCATGTGAAACTTAAGAAATGAGAAACCAATTTGGGAAACTTGGAATGTTTGCAAAACCAAAGAAAATAGAGAGGGGAAAAGAATCAAGGTGGGAACCAAAGAGGAAAGGGTTATAGTGAAAGGTATATAGGAATTCTTGCCTTGGTGTGACCGAACTTGTGGTCATTCTCGTCAAGAGAAATGGCCGCGCACACTTTCTCCGTCGTCACCTTAGCATCGACAAAGCCCTTGGGCACAGCGGTAGGAGCCAAGATTGTGTAGCTGCATAGCATCAAGATTGAGAACACGGAGAGAAAGGGGGAGAACAAAAAGGAAACCAATTGGGTTAATGAATCGAGCTAGTGCAACCTAGCCACAGGTGGGAATCACATTACATCACATCAACACATTCAGGAAACTCAAGAGATTTGGCAAAACTTGCAGAGAGATTGGGCTTGGAATAATGCTTTGCAAAGGATTCCAATGTAGAACCAACAAGGAATTTGGAATCATCAATGGAACTTATTAGAATGTAAAAATTTGAATGGATGATAAAATTTGAGGAAACGGAATTGATTGGATTACGATTGCAAAGGATTCCGACATATCACACACAAGGAACATAGAAACATAGATTAGAATTAATACAATAAGAGTTTGAGCAGATGGTTATTGGAATCCAAAACTTTAAAGGAATCTTGCTTTGAATATCAGATTGGAAACAAAAACGCAAATAGATAGAATTTAGCAACTTAAAACCAGCTTTCGCCAGAAATGGACTCGAGGACAAATGGATCATTCGGTATTTGAGTAACTTTGCGAAACACAACATAAGAGAATGGAAAGTAGAAAAAGGAACCAGAATAGTTGGTGTGGGGCAATTGAGTGAATGCTTGCCTTGGTGTGACCAAGCTTGTGGTCGTTATCGTCCAGAGCGATGGCCTCGCACACCTTTCCGGTAGCCACCTTAGCATCCACAAAGCCCTTGGGCACCGCAGTTGGCGCCAGAATCGTGTATCTGTTTTGTAGAATGATGCGATCGATGATTGCATTAAATTCGCAGAGGTTACACACACACCGACTTGCATTAGTTCACATACACCAAATTTTCTCTCCAACTTGAAGGTGAAGACCTCTCTCACTGCTTCAAACATCTCAACATGAATTTTCTTGAATATGCACATTCCCTCACACATTAATCTTTAAAATGTACAAAAAATCTTCCACTTTCACACAGTCACGTCTCTCAATAAAAGCTCACCCCCGGTATAAGTCACTTACCGTTGCTTGAAGTCAGGGTAGACCATTCGGTTGGGGAAACCCTTACGACAGATACGAATACCTTCAAGCACACCGTTACAGGTGAGCTGATGCATCACCAAGTGGGCATCAATGACACCTAGAGTTGACGATGGCAAATGGGTTAATTAGTTTTCAATGTTCATTATCAAAACAAATTAAAAGATTATAGAAGAGAACAGTCATGACGATCGAAGCCGAATCCGCTTGCACCGTATAACTATCGTTACCTGGTGATTTTGTCTCGTTGGGAATGATACAACGGACAAAGTGAGGGTGAGTGGAGCGAAGAGTGGTCATCAGTTTGTTCAATTGTTCCTAGAGATTTGAGTAGCACAGAAAGTAGAGGGAGAGAAACATGTTGGTCATCGATCAATTCGACACTATCACTATTGTGTGTAAGTGTATGTAGATGTGTGTGGGTGTGTTTTTTTTAATTCGAACTACTTTAACCTATACCAAACATTTAGAGACAAGCTTGTGAGATACGGATACGGATACGGCAAACGGAAACGGTGGGAACAAAGATAGGCAAAAGGGTATGAAAGGATTGGATACCTGGGGATTTGGTTTCGTTAGGGATGATGCAACGAACAAAGTGAGGTTGAGTTTGGCGAAGAGTGGTCATCAGCTTGTTCAGTTGTTCCTTTTGGGGTACAGGGGTGACATCACCATCGCATCACAAGGGAATTTGCGTGCAACAAGACCAACAAGATAGAGAGGGAGAGAATGATAGTGATTGATTGATTGCAGGCAGGAATCGAGGTTTAGAGAGAGTGAGAGAAGGATAGTAGGAGAGATTTGATTTTTGCATTTAGAACCATGGTTTAGGAGAGAGGGAGAGACATACAAGAGCGTTGGGAAACGAGAAGAAAGAAATGTTAGAATCATAGAAAATGATTACTTTTAAGGCTCGTGATTGCTCGAGCTCACTATTTAGTGATGATTAAGTGTGTGATTAGTGTTTTTGTGTGCGTGTGGTAGTGTAGATAGGTGTGACTTACTCGGTAGAGACCGGACACAGTCTGGAAACCAGAGCCCTTCTTGCGGCCACCCTTGCCGCCCTTTCCGCCGTCATCGCCACCACCAAGACCTGGGTGGTCTTCGAAGATCACCTGCAACAAGTTGTTGGAACCGTGCTTGAACTGGTCGACCACACAGTCGTTGAGCGGATCCTTGTTCTTTTCGAGCCAGTTGGTGACGTTGTACGGCACAGTGCCGGCGTAGTGCACAATGGCAAAGTGAGCCTCCGGCAAGCCTGGCTTAGGTGGCTTTGGCTTCACAAAGTTGGGCGACTTGCCCAAGTGGTTAGTCTTCAACTTCTCCTCAAAGGTCTTGTCGGTGGCCTTCGGGAACATAGACTCTTCCTCGAGAATGGACAAGATACCCATGGGCTAGCATAGGGGGTAAAGAGAAGATGGTCATCGAAACCGAAACAAAACAAAGTGTTTAACAGTAATAGATACCTTTTCGATGAGCTCAATACAGGCAGCCAAGTCCATACCGAAATCAATGAAGGACCACTCAATACCTTCACGCTTGTACTCTTCCTGCTCGAGTACGAACATGTGGTGATTGAAGAACTGTTGCAGCTTCTCGTTGGTGAAGTTGATGCAAAGTTGCTCGAAGCCGTTGAAGTCGAAGATTTCGAAACCGGCAATATCGAGCACACCGATGAAGTACTGGCGCTTCTGCTGGGTGTCCAGTGTTTCGTTCAGCTTCTTCACCATCCACTTGAATGTACGATCGTACATGGCCTTGGCGAGGGCACCAATTGAGTAGGAGACCTGGGCAGCGTTACGACCCTGGGTCACGAACTCGTTGCCGACCTTGATGCGTGGCTTGCTCAAGTTTTTGTAGAGGTCAGCGGCGTTGAGACCGAGCAGGTGAGCAGTCTCCTCACCCTCTTTGGTGCCATCTGGCTCGCACTGTTCCTCGCGGGGACGTTGCTTGAACTTCATGGTACCAATGTGCATCACAGCCGAGGTGATGCGGTAGATGTCATACTTCTCCTCTTCACTGAAGCCCAGCACATCGAACGCATTCTACACGCGCCAAACAGGGTTTGGTTAGTTGTGCCCAAGTTACCCCAGTGTGGGGTGATTTTAAATTAAAACAAGCAATTTTGCGTTAAAGTTGTCATTCTAACCCAAACAGCAAGGTTAAATTCCAAAAGGAATCAAGCCATTCCAAGAAGAAGAGGTAATCGAAGCAAAACGATAAAAAGTGTGAAGCAGAGAAGTCGCCTTACGTCGGTGATCAGAAACTCGGCATGGTCATCGACACCTTCGATGACAGTCTTGCCTTGTGACACAAAGTTATACTCCTTGATGTCATTGCTAAGAAGCAGTTTCTCTGCACATGATTAAGACCGAGAGAGATGATGAGGAACCGCACATTTGTGCGTGAAGATGGATGAATTCGGGGAAACGTTTGGGAGAATGAGAGCAAAGGAGACCGAGGAAGGAGAGGGAGGAATTTTTGGAACAAAGAGAGAAACTTCAATTAGAGACAGCTAAACCTAAAGCAGAAGTCCTAACTGAATGATTCAATTTAAGACCACAGCGAACCAGACTTTTATCGACTTCAACTTTCAATCACTTTTAGATTCGATTAGATGTCGAGTTACTCATTCTTGGCAAAAGAAAGGGACAATGCGATAAGGTTTAAAAATAAAATCAACTGTAATACGCGATTGCAAAAGGTAGCCGAATAGAAGGGGGACAGAGCTTTAAGACAGTTTGGGGGAGCCTTTGCTAGGAATGGAACATGGGACTCACATCAGTCAGATTCATTTCTTCTTTGTCATCCACACCGGGAATCTCGGTTTTACCCTGCGACACGAAGTTGTAATCGTGGATGTCATTCGACAGAAGCAGTTTCTCTGTTTATGAGCACAACCACACAAACAACAACCGTAACACATAGAAACAAGTTCAAAGGGGGTGGTAAAGAAAAAATTAAAAAGGGCTTGGTTTAGAAAAAATTTTAGGGTTATGACAGAGATTAATCTAAAGAGAATCATCTGGAGAAACAAACTAAGGAGAGAACGGGAACTGTGGTCCAATTGATCAAGGGGATTTCGGTGGAAACCAAAAAATCGATTGGGATAATACTAGGATAAATTTCATACCTTTGAGGCCGGAGACGGCACCAGACATCAACTGGTAGAAAATGTGGTAGGATCGCTCCAGAGGCTGCTGTGAGATGACACGAGCCTTCTCCAGCAGATCTAGAATGTACAAGTATATCGATTATGTATCTGATCTTGCATCACAACAACTTGATCAACTTACAGGTCTCAATATCAGCACCAGCAAGTTTGCCCATTGGGCCGAAGTGAATTCGAATGAATTTACCGAAACGTGACGAGTTATCGTTACGCACGGTCTTAGCGTTACCGAACGCTTCCAACACCGGGTTGGTCTGCACCACTTGATCTTCCAAGTTACCCTGAGTTGCAAGTGACCCGAGTTAGTCCTCTCCATTCACACACCATTCAAAATCAAGGTTAGGTTATATATTAGGTTACAGATTAGTTTGAAAAGCGAGTCACGCAAAGTGGAGTAGAGAGAGAATCTCACGCACAGGAAGGAGGATATATTTTGGGGGGTAAAAGCTATGGAAAGATTGGCTTGGGAAAAGAAAAGGGCACCAATGATACATCGAGTGGGAGGGAAATTAAACTCGAAAGGTGTTGGGAAGGAAATATGCACTCTTTGTGCACTGAAAAGTACCTTGCCCTTCTTATCGCCTGGCTTGTTGCTGGCACCGACGTTGGCGAAGTACGCAATGACCTTCTTGGTGTTCTCAGTCTTACCGGCACCAGATTCACCACTGGGGGTCAAATGTAGGGTTGTGGGGTTAAGGTTAACGGTTAGATTTTGTGGGATTATCAATTGAAAGAAAAAAGGGGAGAAAAGGAGAGATTGATAGGTTACTAAGGGGAGGGGTAGGAAGGAGAAACCTGGAACCCTTAGAGAGACGATGGGTTGTAAGAAATGATTTAGTTGATCTATTTAATCTTCTATATATGATCTTATTGGCTCTCACACGCACTCGTACACATCAAGCTGGAGCGTCTATCTCGAGACAAGAATGACCAACTTACGCCACAGGAGAACTTTCGCTTGAATCCGGAAGCGGCCACGGTGGCGAAGTAGGTGATCACCTTCTTGGTGTTCTCCGTCTTGCCCGCGCCTGACTCACCACTGCAGAGGACATGTATTGTCCGGTTATCACCATATATCACATGACACACCTGTCCATTCAACTCTACATTTGCCTAACTCTCCCCTGCACATCCATCGTACACCCTTGACACCAGTTCCAGTTTTTCAAGACAGGAAAAGGAAACGAGTGGGGAGCACGGAAGGAGGGGAAAAGGAAAGGGGTTTTTGGATAATTTCCAACGCAACTTACGTAATAAGCATAGACTGGTTCTCACGGTCTGCAAGGTAGCAAAGTTACGTACATTAGTTTCATTCGTTTTTTTGGAACCCAAAGATTCCAACTCTGGTGCTTGATCATTTTGGTTTGATTGACCTATATATTTATGCTCCTCCACTTCATCTGATTATCCTACTCCATGAGTTTGACCTCATTTTTTTCCAAGAATGAGTTTCAATGCCTCATCACACAGATGGATCTGGTGATCTCTTAAACTTACTCTCATTTCGTTGTTAGAGTAAATATAAACAACTACAATGTGAGTATCTTGCTGATGTGGAGGTGAAGATTGTCTGTCTGGTTGAAGCATCATCTGTGGCTTAGAAGAAGCAGTGAGAGAGAGAGTACCGAAAATTCTTGATGGCCTAAAAAGGAATCACACGCGGGCGCCATCAACGCCTCGGCGTTTCGCAGCTCGGGTGGTGTTGGCACCGCTACTCTATTTATAGCCACCTAGAGACACACATAAGCTAACCGGCAGGAGAATCCTGGCCAAGATTCTGGTAGGCAGAGTGAAATGGAAGCCAGCGAACAGTGGCGCCACACACTCCCCACACCGACAGAGAGATGTGTGTCTCGGCCGAGCCATCGCCAGATTTGGCCAGATGACAAAAAGCGACCGATTGAATTGTAGAGTAAATTGAGAGTGCACCAGAGTGGAGAAACCCAGTTTGGAGGGGTAGGGTGGTACTCACTGGTCAACATCTCGGTGTAGGCACCGTCGGAGATGGCGAAGAGATGAGGTGGCACCTCGTTACGACGTCTGCCACGGTACATCTGCACCACGCGGTTGGTGTAGATCGGGAACCGCTTGTAAGGGTTGATCACCACACAAAACAGGCCAGAGTAGGTCTACATCGTTCCAAACACACAACAAAACGTATTAGTAACATGAACAAAAGCTACCTTCACTGGGAACCTAACAGAAAAGCATTACAGATTTTTTGGTAGGGATTTTGTGTGAGTGTTTAGAAGAGGAAACAAGAGATACAAATATATAGGGGAAAGATTAGGGTAGTGGAGTTGGTGAAACAGTACTTAAAGAGGTACTTAGAAGGGGATAAAATAGTCTTTAGGTAAGGTATTGTGAAAACATAACACATATTACATGGAATTGGAGGGCAAGAGAATGGTGGGAAATGCTTTAAAAAACTTGGAGACCGTCCACATAGGGACTTTAGAGGTAGAAAGAGTTTAGGAACCGGTCAGATTGGGAAGAAAGTGCCAGTTTCTTACATAAATCAGCTGGTTTTCATAACGCTCCTTCAGATTGTACAACACAGAGGCGTCGTTCAGGTAGGTCAAGTTGGACATATCGTCAGTCTTCTCATACTTGGGTGGATTGACTTGCTGCAACAGATCCTTCTTGACTGTGCGCTGTGGTTGGTCATTCAGGTCAAAGGGTCAAGGGGTCATAGGTCATCGAGGGGAGTTCACGTAGATAAGGTTTAGATGGATTAGGTAGTGAGGGATAGTTTAGAGAGAAACCAACAAGTTTCAAGAGAAAAGGATAGAGTGAAACAAGTGAAAGTGGGATAAATTGAGAACCAATTGGATAAGAAAATAGGTAAGGGGTGTGACCAATGTGTGTGAAGGGTGTGGAGAAAGCAAAAAACAAAACCAAGTATTAGTAAGGTGTGTCATGAAACTTACATAGATTATATTGGCATAGTATCGCTCTTGGAGATTGTACAACACAGAGGCGTCATTCAAATAGGTGAGGTTGGCCATGTCTTCCGTTTTCTCGAACTTGGGTGGATTGACCTGTTGCAACAGGTCTTTCTTCACCGTTCGCTACACCACGCCAATAGTAAGTGCATTTGGTTAGCCACAAATTAACTAAAGAGATTCTAACAACCGGAACTTCAAATTCTATCTCACTATATCTAATCAAATCTTAATAGCCAAGATTATAATTAAAAGCTAATCAAAGTTGTCAACATAAAGAAATTCTAACTGCACTGTACACAACCGGAAGTTCAAGTTCTTATCATTCATATTAGATCTGAGAACCAAGATGATAGTTTTTGAGACGAACTGCAGACACCTAGAGGAAAAGAAGAAAAACATGGGAAGGTGTGGATGGTTTACCTCTTCGCTCTTCACTTCCACGGTGACCATATCTCCCTTGGTGCTGACGATGTTACCCAGCACGTAGCAGTGCTTCTCGTCAGGCACCCAGACCATCTTCTTGCCATCGTACGGCTTGGTCTGGTCCTTTCGCTTCTGCTCGAGCGAGACAATTAGGTACTGTGAGGGATCGGGATCTTCCGCCATGGTTGCACTCGGCTTCTTCTTGTTGACTCAAACACTCAACAATTTAGAGAATAGAAGATGGAACAGCCGAGGGTGTCGAAGGGTGGGTGCAGCACTACAACTTCTCCCTAGAATAGAGAGAGAGAGGGAGAAAGAGAGAGAGCACAATTTAGAGTGGAAGAGAGAGAGAGAGAGAGAAAGTGATGGTGATGTTGTGGTACAAAGCTGTCTGTTCCAAGAGGGTCCCCCACACACCAAGAGTAGTGTTGGGAAGAGGGGAGAGAGTGAGGAAGGAACAAAACAGAGTAACGAGAGACGAACTTACACACTCCGAAGCCGCACAGCGCAATGTGGGTGTCTAGTTCCGAGGCGAACACTTTTAAACGACGAGCCTGTGCCAGTAGGAAAAAGAGGCGCCCTCGAACGGCGGACAGTTGGCGCCCGTGGTGACGTCCTCCCGAGCTACGCCCAGCCCGCTCACTTGCTTAACCATACAAGTCGTCTACGTAGACAAGAGAGGGATACCGAGAGATAGACCAGGAGAGAGAGAGAGAGAGCTTGGAGAGAGAGGGGGCCTACCAAAGCTAGAATAGCATTATAAAACCTAGGAGAGTTAGAGAGAGGGGGAAAACAAAGTGCCGGGTGTAGCGCGCTCACCCACCGCAATTCCAACAATCTGCCCGGTGGTGTGCACCTTACACACTGCACCGCCACCACCACACCGTGTGCCTGTAGAATCCATTTTTGGGTCATGCACACGCCCAACACGCCGTGCATTCCTAGCGTGCTCCCACTCACACACACACACCATCGGTAGATGTGTGGTAGACAGGTTATTTTGAGTCTTCTACACTCTACACACAAACACACACTTCGCTTCACTGAAGAAAGTATTCTCGGTGTGCAACGATATAGCTCAAAGCGTGAGGGAGAGCCACTTCTCAGACTAGGGATAATAGGAGAACCGAGGACCAGACCTGACAAGCTCATTGTTGTACAAGAACATTGCAAAAGAGAGGGGCAGAAAGAGAGTTTCAATGAAACAAGACAATCTGGTACTGGTACCGTGTAGCTGAGTTTTTCACAAAGCATAAACTTCGATTCAATAAATGCAAATTTAATGGCTAAAGTTTGTTAAAATTTTCAAAAAAATGTTATAGAAAGTTCAAAAAATTTTATAATTTAAGTTTCAAAAATCTACGATCAATTTATCTTGAAATTGATGCTCACCCTATACATTCCGATGCATCCGTTAAGAAAGAGGGAAAGAGATGAAAAGGGCTCGAGTGTGATCTTTGATAATGATAGTAGCGGTTTGGTAGAGGAGAGAGAGAGAGAGAGAGAAGGGGAGAGTAGTGAGGTGAGATGAGTGGCACCATGGTAGGCGTGGCTCGTGCCATTCCTGCCACCCGAGTGACAAGTAGACACGATCAACTTGAATCCCGCACCTCTCACTATCACAAGCAACAAGACGATGGTAAACTAAAAGGGGTTAGAGAAGGGAACAGATTTAGAACACACATATGCATAGACCAGACATCAAATACATCCGACTACCGATGAAATCCCCATGCTTCCCTGTGCACACCACAACCCAGTAAGAAAGAAAGAAACACGAAGAAGAAGATGATGAAGACAGAATCCAGAAGAAAAGAGACATCAGCATTAATCAATCAGGCAAAAAGGTGACATTTAAGGACATGGGTCATTAGAACACACTGGAATTCTGGGAATTTCAAGCTCGACAATTAATAGCCCGTGAGGGAATTGCTTTCTCTCTCAATCTCTCTTGTGTTTTAAAATTATATCATAAAATAATAATCAAAACAAAAAGTAAGAGTTCTAAAAAAACAATTCAGAATCCTAAGTCATGTGTTGGACTCATCACAATGTTTTCTTATCATCACTATCACTATTACAATTTTTAGAATACAACTAAACGCTATCTTCATTTTCTCATTATTAAAGTCTATAGACTGTATGAGAAACAATTCGAGTGAGCTAAAGAATGAAAGAGACAAAACACCTAATTACTCATGGAATCCGCTGACTTAGAGTAGTGAGAGAGAGAGAAAGTGAAAAGACAATTTTAGCTCACTCTCTCTCTCTCTCTCTCTCTCTCTCTCTCTCTGCAAACAATATATCTAGGTGAGTGATTATGCACTCTAAAAAGCATTCAAATTGGTAATCAAAATTGAAACCTTGTCAAACATTTGCCCCCCTCTCTCTTACTCTTAGAAGTGTCATCCCTCTTTCTCTCTCTCTCCCTGGCGGGTGACATTGCCCGATGGCAATCATCATCGAAAGTTCAATCGAGTTCAATTGGTGATACTTGTAACGTGTGTGTTGCACAACACATCACAGAGAATCGTCGTCAAGTTGGCACTGATTCCATCTTTTTCTCACTCTCACTTTCATTCTCTGAATCACACACACACACTCTCTCTCCCTCTTTCTCTCTCTCTCTCTCTCTCTCTCTCTCTCTCTCTCTCTCTCTCTGCACTACTGCGCTACTGCACTTCTACAAAAACACACATACACCAGATGCCATTCCTGTCATTCTCAAACTCGACTTAGTCTCTCTCTTTCTCTCTCTCACACACTTTCCTCAAGTTCCTTTCAAAATTCTCCCATTCTTTCATCTCTCTCTCCCTCTTCCTCTCCTCCACTCTCTTTTACACACCAGAAACTTTTTCCATATTTAAGTAAATTTAGATCACTGTAATTCTCCCTGATGGTCTTTAAGGAAAATAGACAAGAAAGAAAGAAAATACAACATTGCAAGCTATATAACTTGGGTGAGTTTTATAAATAAAAATAGAAGAGAGATAGACGAGAGTAGAAGTATATGAGATAGAGGAAGAGTGGAGGGAGAGAGAGAGAATACCGATACTCTTAGACACTCAAAGACACACATACGTGAGTAGGATGAAACAACAGTAAATTAAAAAGATGGGACAGAGAGAGAGAGAGAATGAGAGAGAAAAGATGCGGATCAGTAAATCCAGGTTGATGTCGAAGGATATGATGTTGATTCAACTATAGACATTCAGAGTACGCAACAAGTTTAACCCTGATGAATCGATGTTGGTTGTGGTGCAGATAATAACAATAGTGATAAAATATTCTCTCTCTACAATTATATTTTGGTGTGCTAATTTTAACAAATATATATAAACAACGCACAAAAATATAGAAACCTACTTTCATCTTGATTGCGTAATTTCAAAGAAACTTTGGGTCTTTGCTTTAATTTGTTCTTTGTGTACTTGTAATAAAAAGAAAATATTTTTGCTTGATGGATGAATTAAATCACAAGACTACACAAATGATGATGAGAGTGGTGATGAAAGTGGGATAATTCTTCTCTCATATTGAAAACACCAAACAATAAACAGAGGAAAATTTTCGACTAAGACGAAGTAATCGTATTATAACAAATTTGTCGCATCCTATTATTAGTAATTTATTACACATGTTTTTATTCAAAAAAGAGAAAAATGTATATTTTAGTAATGGAAAAATATAACATTTATATAATGCTGATTTCATCATTTCCTTATGAATAAATAGAATAAAACTATACTATAAACACAACAAAATAGGAAGGAGAGAGTGAGAGAATCCAAAAGTAAACATTGTCCAAAGCAAAGTATCGATTTAGTCTCCTTCACTATCGATTTAACTTTTTTATTTGTTAAATTTTTCTTATTGTTAAATTTAATTGATGAAAGTGGGATAATTCTTCTCTCATATTGAAAACACCAAACAAAAAAACAGAAGAAAATTTTAGACTAAGACGAAGTAATCGTATCACATTATAACAAATCTGTGGCATCCTATTATTAGTAATTTATTACACATGTTTTTATTCAAAAAAGAAAAATTTATATTTTAGTAATGGAAAAATATAACATTTATATATAATGTTGATTTCACGATTTCCTGATGAATAAATATAATAAAACTATATTATAAACACAACAAAATGGGAAGTAGTTAGTGAGAGAATCCAAAAGTAAACATTGTTCAAAGCAAAGTATTGATTTGGTCTCCTTCACTATCGATTTTACTTTTTTTATTTGTTAAAGTTTTCTAAATTAAATTGTAAAAAAATCTTATCTCGACATTCCTAAATTTTATAAAACTTTTAAAAATAAATAATATAACAAGTTGTATTTTTGGCGTATTTTTTAACTTTTCAAGCGTACATTACACACTACTCAAGTAGGCATAGAGCCAACTCAAACACAAAGTGCTAAAGTGCTAAAACCTTAACTAATCACTATCTTTATCATCATCCTCATTAACAATAATTACAATTTTAAAAATTCTTTATTTTAAACATTATGTACAAAACACTGTTAGATTTTTTTGTTAATTCAAAGTACATTTTGTATCAAACGTTTTTGTCACACATTCTATAGTTTTTACTCGATAATCATATAATAACTGGTTCAAGTTCTAGCAAACCAAAGTGATAAAAA
Organism: Papilio phestus; assembly: GCA_018231625.1. Lineage (NCBI taxonomy): Eukaryota > Metazoa > Arthropoda > Insecta > Lepidoptera > Papilionidae > Papilio > Papilio phestus. The sequence continues at coordinate 23,852 of DVQH01000359.1, forward strand.
TTCCACAAAACAATTGTTCAGTAAGTCATTTAGTGAGAGAAAGAATAACAAAATTTTCTTTGCAAAAAAAATTCAACACACAAAAAAGTAATTAAAGTGAAGTGAAACAAATACTATTGTTTCTAGCAGTTTAGCCAGATGTGTCATGTGAATGTTGCAACAATTCCACGTCCCACTTACATTTGTCTGTCTGTCTGTGTGTGTTCTAAAGTCTATCCCGAAGAATTGTGCTCACTCTTTAACAGTCTGTAATAATAATGTAAACACCGGAGGAGAGCTCACAAAGATCAACAATACCGACGCCAATCGATCGTTCGATTGATCCCATCTCATACTGCAGTGAGTTCTGCATCACTTGACGTCAATTGGCTGTGTGTGTGTCTATGTCTATGTGGAAATCTTGGAAGTCTCAACCAGAGTTGCGAATAAAACATAAATGAGAAATTCACAAAGAACGTGACTAATGTATTTTATTACTCATAGAATTTACTGCTAGCTTCGATTTGCTCTTTGCCTAGTCACGTCTTTTGTACTAGAACTAGTTAAATTGTCCCGTGGTTTGTAAATATCTCTTTTATGTTTTATTCGCATCTCTGGTCTCAACTGAAGATTTAGCTAAATACGATACACACACACACACACAATTCTCCCTCTTTTTCTCAGCTAACTATTTGAACATTTTTTTCCTAAGATGACAAAGATTTAAAAGTTACAAATCAAATACTTGTTGATGATATGATTCGCAAGATAAATCGAGTTCAAATAAGCTTCAAGTAACAAAAAAAAGAATTTTGAATCGAATGCAACAAGTTCAAAATTCAAATACACACACACTCCATCTTGTGTTAAGAATCATAAACACTTATTGCAATTTTTTTGTATAGTAAATACTTTCAATTTTTTGAATGACTAGAATAACACATTGTTTTATTATTATTTGTATCATTATCTTTTGGCTGTTGTAAGAATTCTATACAAAATATAATAGTAATATAAAGTTTTAAAAAATTGTTTTTTTATTATTTAGTAATAATAAATGTTGGTTTTTTTATTTAAATATATATAATTACACAGGCAAACCGAAACGTGATAAGTGGGAAATGTTTTTTCTTCGGTTGGTATTATTATTATTATTATTATTGCTGCTGTTGCTCTCTTGGATTGTACATGGATGGTGAATAATAGTACTTGATTGACACACACATTATAGATAACATTAGATAGATTGATTGATCGAAAGATAACAATAAATATATATAAGCGGGAAGGGACCGTGGTTTTGGGTGGTGTTTTTGGGGATGGTGGGGCGATGGTCTTGGTTCGGGTCTAGTAGCCAGTGAGCTCGGCAAAGGTCTGGTCCAGTTCGTCCGAGATGGACTTGTACTTCTCCTTTTCGTGGACCAGCTCGTCTGAGGGGAGGAAATAACATAAGTTAACATTGGAAATCGATCTACCACTCGAAACACTCACCTTCCAGTCGGTCAACCTCCTTCTGGAGCTTCTGCACCGAGCGCTCAGCGAACTCGGCACGAGCCTCAGCCTAATCATATCAATCGGTTAGTATATTCATATATTTTGAATTAAGTAACATTAAAAATAGAAGAATCAAAAGGATGGGATATATTTTTGTATGTAACTTAACCAAATGGGAGTTTCAAATAGTTCCTCATGCAATAATCCGAAAAACTTGGAATATATTTTTTGGGTAAATAAACCACCAAAACTGGTATAGTTAAAGTTTAACACAAACAAAATGTTAGAATTATTCCAAAACCAAACTTTTCAAAACATCTTAATCAGAAAGGGTGAGTCTTTAAAATGAGTAACGATTTTTTTCCAAATATAATTTCGATAACTCATGCAAACTAAATCCAATGGGTAAAGGTTAAATTTCAATCCATCACACACATACACACACTCATAGAATGGTTATTATAAGATGATTCACCAAGACAGAACTCTGTAACTCAGACCTGTTGTAGCTTTCCCGAGAGAACTTTGATCGTCTTCATGTACCCATCCTCCTTTGCCATTGCCTATAATCTCCAGGGTTGTGTGTGTGTGTGTTTGTAAAGTTTTAATGGTACGTGTTGTAGGTGGGAGAGAAAAGAGGAAAAAGACGAGTTAGTAGGGTTTGCCTTGACACTCACCTCCTTGAGCTTGGAAGTCGAGATACGGATCTGTTGCTCGTAGGCCTCCTCGCGTTGTTGGGCCTACCGATCCAGGATGGACACACACACAAACACAAACAATCGATTCGAGTGGGAGATACACATTCAGATTGGATTGGCACACCGAGGGTTCAATCGAATTAGGCAGGGGGTAAAAGGTCAAATCAAAGAAGTAAGGTTAGTATCAAACCAAAGTTATACACTAGTAGACTAGAAACATTGTAAAGAGAGCTATGGTCAAAACGGTACCTTCTCCTCGCTGACTTCCAGAGATTTGAGGTTGTTGCCAACCACACGCAACTCCTCCTCAAGCTCGACAATTTTGCTGTTAAATGAGAATTTTTAAAATGTTAAAATGAATTACTAATAAAATAAAGTGAATCCGGAGACTTACGATTCACCGGTCTCGGCGCGCTCCTCAGCACGCTCCAGATCGGCTTCAACCATGGCCAGCTTGCGGGCAACCTAATACACACATAACACCGCAGTGAGATAGATAGTCAAAGTATATACTTCGGGACAAGACAATACCTCATCATATTTGCGGTCAGCATCCTCGGCCATCATGCGGGCCTCCTTCAGCTGATTCTCCAAACCCTCCATGCGCTCCTCATCGGTGATGCTGCGGTGTTCCAGCATCTTGCGCATACTACACAAAGATAGAGTAATCAATTAGTTTCATTATTTGCAAAAATAAGCTATTGTGATTTCAGTACCGTTCGGATTCATCAGCGGCGGCTGAGGCCTCCTCCAACTTAGCAGTGGCGATCTTGAGACGCTCCTCCGAGCGTTCCAAATCCTCTTCGATCAGCTGGATGCGACGGTTGTGAGCAGCAAGATCGCCTTCAGCCTAGACCACAAACAAGGGACATCAAACATCAATTAGCATCTCTATCAAACCAATTAACCTAATTAGCATTGAATCAATACCTAGACCGGAAGCTAATCGATAATGGATCGGAAGTTGCCATCGTAATTGCCACGCTTCTCACTCTCTCTCTCTATTAATAGCTCCATTAGACACACGCACACACATACGGTGAGTGAGTGACGTAAAGTATCGGATCGAAGCCAAGTTCTTGGCAGGCGCGAGCAAGGCTTCGGTGCAGTGAGTGCACATCACCCGCTTCGTTGGTCGATTTGTGGCCTCAAGGACTCGAGCCAACTGGTGTCTATATTAGGTATCACCATCAAGCCAACTAACACCACCACCTCTCTCTCCCCTCTCTCACACTATCACACCTCTCACCGAACCATTTTACGGGAATATTCTTGATTTATTGTCAATTGTATTCAAT
>DVQH01000360.1:0-27249 GCA_018231625.1 Papilio phestus
AGAGGATAGAAAACCACTACCATATTATTCATTAATAAATAGGATAAAATTAATATTTACATCTTTATTAATATCATTGTTTATTTTGTTGCAAAATAAATAAATAAATAAATAATCAAAAATAATAATAACCAAAATTCAATTTTAAATAGAAATGCACATAATATGGAATTGGCATTTTCACACGCACAAAAAAAGTAGGTTTGATGAACCAAAAAAACAAGATAATTTTTGTACTTATGTTATAAGATTTAACATGATGAGTTTTGCTTGTTGGTAAACCCAAAATGAATTTTGATTAACATGTGTTAAGTAATTTAAAACAGACTTAACCTTTAGGTTAAAGTTTTTCTTGTGTGACTCTGACAGACTATGATTCTCTGTTTGAGAATTAGTTTACATTTTCTTTATCTTGAGTATTTTGGAGTTGAACATCATTCAGATCGTGTTAGTTATAGGAGAACTAGCTAAGAGAGAAGAGTGAAATTATCTACACTTTTAAAAATACTGACTGGTTATAACACAACATTAAGAACGTTTCTGGTTATAACTCTAAAAGTCTTTAGAATAAACTTTCAATTTGCAAATGTAAGTTTATAAACAGACATTTTGGAAAATCAAAGCTTTTAAACAGAATTTTAAAAAATTGTAGGGTTATAAGTCAACTTTTCTTAAATTGTCACCTTAAAAGCTAGTATTTTTGAAATTGTAAGATTATAACTAAAAACGTGTCAATGTCAGTTTATAACCAGACAGTATTTTTAACAGTCTAGAATGAAATTGAATCTTTAAATAAAACTGATAACAATATGAATGCAGTTTGTCCCTGGCTAGTGTTGGGCTGGCCAATCACGCGTTGCCACCGATCCAACTCTCGCGGACGTCATCATTGGAGATCGGTGAATAATGGGTCACTCGGTGCGGAGTGTGCACGCACCCCATCGCACACTAATTGTTACATCACGTTGAGTGCCTGTTAACCTCAACAATTCATTCATTTGAGCTGCTTGGAGCTTGTGTGAGAAAAGAAACAGTTTCACACTTAATCACATTCATTCAGGGGCATTCTAGTTTTAAACGCTAACAACTTTTATGATTTTGAAAATTAATTAACAAAACACTTAAGTTCGTCGTCACTTTGGAGTAATCCAATCTTCAATCAATTCAACAAAGTTTGATTACAGCCAAAGTTTGGGATTTGTTCACTAGATGGCGAGAAAATACTTTTTCTTTTTTCTTAAATAATAAATTCATTGCATTCCAACTTGGAATTTCCAAGTTATTTCTAATCCGTAAACGTATCAATTGAATAACATATGATGTAAAGACTAATTCCAATCACATTCAATCAATATACTCGAAATAAGATTTTAGAAAAATCAAAACTTTCTGAATATTGTTCATTCTTTCACAAATATAATTGCTGATAATTTTTTATGATAAATCTTTCTAGTTTTAAAATTTTATATAATTTATAGTGACTTTGAGTAATTAGTAATTAATTGTAATTGATTGTTAAATTTATAACTTGAAATTATGAAATAACACCCGGTTATAATATAATACAATTACACACTGTCATTTTTGAAATGGGGAGTGAATTTTTACAAAAGTGACATAGTGTGTTATAATTGAAGCAAAAAACAACAAATTCTTCAATTATTAGCATATCTCGGGTCCAACTTAATTAAAATGCAATTTAATTTACTATAGAGCGGTATTTGGTGCAGGACGTGGATAATCAGTGTATTGTACTGTTGCACAGAGCTAGTTTTCCTAGTCACGTGTTTCATTTAGTTTACCATTGCTTAGCCGATGAGGAAATTGAGCCAACTCGGATTAGAGATTATGCGTGCACGTAAACTAGGAAGGGAGAGAGAGAGCAAATTAAACTGATGCTAATACAATTTCAACGACGTGTGACTGTCAATTGAATTTAAAATTTTGCCAGTGATAAGTCCAAAGTAAGGATTGGTGTTAGCCCAGTGAGGAAAGCAATTTACTCAATGTTCTTTACAACAAACAAATTCTATATGAGAGAAATAAAATAATAGAATTAACGTGAGAAAAGTATGGTTTTAATTCTCTGTGACCGAACAATCGTATTCACATGGGTGTGATGGACAACTCTCGAATCAATAGTCAAAATAAAATTACGAATGTCTACTAAGTCTTAGCCCATAACTATAGTGGGCTAGTAACACTACATTGAAGTTTAAGTTTAATAACCTCTTCTATAGTTTATCAATTATGTCAACTTGTTTGCAAAAAAACAAACATTATAAAAAATAATACATGATTACTAATCATTTTTGATTAGAAAAAATACACTTAAATTCTTGTTTGAAGAAAGAAATACGTGTAGGTCAAAATCTATAAATCCGAAATCGGTTATCGCCATCTAGTGAATTAATGAATTAATTTCCAAAAAGTGCCCTAACAAGTTTGGGAAAATGGCATGCGTGCGGAGAGTAAGATTGTGATCTGCGAGAAGCGATCAAGTCAGGTAAAGTGCGACTCGAAGGACCCCTAGTGGTCTTCGTGATCAATGATTCATCATTGACAATCATCATTGGCGAAGGCACAGCGAGCGAGCTGTGGAGATTGTCACACTACAGTCAAACCTCTCATATCCTTATCAAGTGATTCTCATTACTCATGACTCATTAGGAAACAATTTGGGTTTAATTAAGTCAAACAAGTCTAAAGAATTGTGTCACAATTCATCTCAATTTTTATTATATTTAGAGAAATCGTATTGTAAAGTGTACATTAATAATAACTAGGATTTAAGTTAAACAACAAAATTCATAAGCAAATCTTAGTACAAGACTCATTGAATGGTGATCATTTTTAAATTAACTCACTCTTTATTTCTTTCACAATACATAAATCGAACATTGTTTACTTTTCACTTTGCTTAGCTTTTCAATGTAAAAATAAACTTTAAACAACACTGAACTTGTTTCCTTTTGTGAGAGAAACAAAACTACATACAATGTAAACTAGTATTGTATACAGTGATGTTTTAAGTTTTACTTGCTTCACTTTTCACCAAGCCATTATAAACAGAGTAGCTTTGACAAAACATAAATGGAAAATTGTCAACTTTTGCCTTTAGATCACTTGTAATGTAAAAAATTGGAAGAGTAAAACTCGAAGCAACACTGTATACTAAACATAGTAGGATGGAGTCGGCGCAGTGGATTTGTTGTGCAGTGGACAAGTTGTGCCATAGCGGTGGCGCCAGTGAGCCTCGAGGCGCGTGTGTTGACATAGCATAGGTGCCGTCTCTGACTCTCTGCGCAACACACTCCCACTAGCACTCTCGCGATCACTACTCTGAGAGTCACACACTTAGAATTGGTTGAAAAGCATCAGCGCGTTGTTTAGTGATCATCGCGCTTCCTCACATGCAAACATTGACTTCACGCGTAACTATTTCCCAACTGTAGCTGCCCTACGCTTGTGTCGTCTCGCACTAGAATATTCTTGCACGAAGACGCCATCAAGTGTGCGCCGTTGTCCCCTCTCGCCTCCGCATGCGACGCAGTGTCCCGAGACATTCGTCACCGTCAGCATCCTAAGAAGGCAAGTAAATCTGGCCAAGCGAAGCCATTCTTCTCGTCGCCTGTTCTGGTTTTCACTACTCATCTCGTTGTCTGTTGTGTTTCCTCCTCAGGTGACCTAATCATCCTTGACAGTCGCCACTACGTCACACCTGTTTGTCTATTTCAAACATGCCTACCGGAATTCGTCCCGACTCGGTTAGCTTGTTGTGTCCGAAGGAATTTGAGTTACTTGAACCTAAAAAAGAATTTGAGGATGACCCGGGCATCAACATAGGCCACATCACTGTGTGCCATAACGGATTTGTTTTTCTCCTCTCTGGATTCAACGGTTACAAGGTAACATGTTGGCAGGCTTGCATCCGCAAACAGCTCGCACAATCCGATAACCACCGTTGTTTGGCCTGCTTGCACTCACAGCTTATCGCGCATTTGCCAGTCATTTCGATTAGCCACATCGCCTGACATCTTCGCCTCTCACTTTATTCTATCAGCTAAGTTTTGGACGGCACGCAACAAAACAACTTGGAGTTAGAGAGGGCCTGCCTGACCGTAGCGAGCTTGTTTATGTCTTGATACTGCAAACCTAGTTTGATGTGGCGTCCGATTAGATAGCTTCGGTGAATGCCAGTCACTAGGAGCTTGTTGATCGCCACTATTGGTGCGTCACGATGGCGCAATCCTTGTTTTTCACTCAGACGCACGCGTAACACTTCAAGCAACTACATAGGTATAGTATTGATCAAGTTGAAGTTAGTATTTGCTAGCTATCTTCTTTCCTAGATTCAAAATTAATTAACAAAATATAGTTTTTAATTTTTTGAAGAAAGGACTTGATAATGAAAGCTGCCACAAAGAGTACTAGGCTGGAATGCATGCGAGCATAGAGAGGTCAAGCTCGGTTCATTGTCTCCTCAGGCTAAATATACAAGCGCGAGTGCACAAACTTGCAAGTGAGTGGGACCGTACTCGAGCTCAACCAACCACCGTGGCGACTGGTGCCAGATGACAGTGAGTGAGTCAATTTGCGTGATCGCTTCTCGGAGGTGTGCTTGATGCTGCTCTTGCTGCATGGCAATCTCCCAGCCGCGCTTGTCCGGCATGCCACCCACCCGAGTGGAGCCACCGACAGTCTAACGTGTCACCTCGTTCCTGTCTTTATAGGAGAATTCTACCGCATTTTACAGGCCATCAGATGAGATTTGGGTTTACGATCAAATTGTGGAAAAGTGGTTAGTTTGTGTTAATCAGTTCTCTCTTTTGTTTTGTTCCCCCTTTTTCTCCTCTCAGGTTTTAGGCACAGCTTGATGATGATGTGATCAATTGAACTTTGGCTTCTTCGTAGGATAAAGCGAGCCTGCACCGGTGAGTCAGGTGAGGATGACCTCCCACTCGAACGGTCTAGTGCTTGCGGCACCATCATAGAGGATCATCTTTACCTTTTTGGTGGCTTCTCCGAGGAGGGCAACCTCAACACGTTGTTCCGGTTGAATCTCAACACCCTCAAGTGGCGTCAACTGTATCCAGAAGGTCGCGAGCCTCTTCGTTGCGACAAGAACGTCTGCTGGGAGCACGATGGTCGTCTCTACCTCTTCGCTGGCTACGGGCCTGTACCTCGCTTCTGGTCCGAGGAGTTTCGCTTTCAGTTTGTCGCTGACAATACCTCCCAATGGGTGAGGGATCAACCCTTGCTTTGACTTGTCACTTATTACCTCATCACAGCACTACATTCGAGGATGGAACAACCAGTTAGTTTGCTATGATCCCACTTCAAACACTTGGCAGTGGCCGGTTACTACCGGCAAAGCTCCATCTGCTCGAGCAGCTTGCGCTACAGCCAAAATAGGTGACTATGTGTACATCTTTGGTGGACGGGTCAACCAGGAACGCATGAACGACCTCTACGTGTTGGACATGAATACCATGAACTGGAGCGAGCTCTATCCAAACAACAAACAACATGCTGTTCGCGGCCGCTCATGGCACACACTCACCGTGCTTTCCCCACGTACTCTGGTTCTCTATGGCGGATTCTCGCACGACAACAAACCTCTCAACGATTGTTGGCTCTTCGATATCTTCACCTGTCAGTGGCGCCAAGTTGAGCTTCCTTTTGATAAGCCTCGCTTCTGGCACAGTGCTACCCTTAACACACATGGTGAAAGTAAGTCAAGTTCTTAAGCAAAGCTATAACTGACCTCACCTTTTACAGTACTAATTCTCGGAGGTGCCATTGAGGAGCTGGCCAAGCTTGGCACGCCTAAACAGAATGTAAGTTGTCTCTGAGTTTGTACTAGTTGCTCTAACCGAGTGTCTCGTTAGCATATGTTTGCCAAGGACATGTTCGCCATTCAGTTTCAGCCCAAGTCGTTGCTTCGTCTTTGCTTGAACTCGATTTCGTCACGTGCTGGAATGTTGAAACCCTACTGGAATACTTTGCCCCTAAATTTGCAAGAAATCCTCTACCGTCGTTGTTCTTCCAATTCAGTATCAAAACTGAAGAGAAGTTACTCTGAAACTGACGAGCCAATGATTTTTAGCGAGGCAGACTAGTTATTTACTATGGCTTTTGTGATAATATCATTGCGCTAACGATTTTGTATAGATTCATTTCCACAATTTTAACAGACTTTTATATATATTATTTTTTGACTACGCCTTCCCTACCCTATACTTTTTGATGGATCCTTATAATAAACTCAGTCCAATTGGTATCGATCATTGGTGATTAATTTTCAATGTATATACTGATCATCTTAAGCTATTCGTTGCGTAAACTGTAGCGGTATCATTATAGCTAAAACGCTTGGTCAATTAATTTTAATTTTAAAATGCTTTATACAATCGAAAAATAATGTATTAAATCGAATCAATGGTAGTTGAAACCAAAAAGTAACTTCCTATATATAGGAAGCACCGACCAAAAAACTATTTGCTCAAAATTTCAGATAAATTCTTCCTGTGCTTTTTGACTTTACTTGACTTGATCTTGCTTTTCATAGTTTTCTTCATCACTTTGCCCTTCTTCACAGATTGTTCACCTTTAAAGTCAAACTGTTGATTCTTCTTGACTCTTGGCACGGCTCCTTTGCCTTTGGCAAGGTGATTGAACTTTGAGGGACTCCTCAGCTCTGTTTGAGTAGCTCCAACCACTTTAGAGGGCTGTTTACCTTGGCGAGCTGCACCACCACCCATAGTGTATGAGTACTTTTTGATGCGCACTTCTCGGCCTTTCAATTCTTGACCATTCTTGTCAAGAGCCAATACCACGGAGTCTTTGGAAACAAAATTCACATAACCAAAGCCCTTACCAATGCCAGTCTTGGAATCACGAATTATACGAACATTTTTAATCTCACCACAATCCTTGAAAAAGTTTCGCACCTATTTGAAACACCTTTAATAAGTCATCTGTACGTTATAATAAACTAATTTGCTCACCTCATCTTCGTTAACTTTAAAGCTGAGATTGCCAATGAAAATTGCCATAGCGGCATCATAACCAGGTTCGCAAGCAGCACTCACTTGGATAGTATGCTCATCAATGATGGTGCCATTCCTGAAGTTTACAAGTGTTAGTTCACACCAATTATTACAACATAATAATAAGATAGAAAAAACCATTACAATTCTTTAGCCTTCTCCATTGATTCTTTAGCAGCAAATACAACATAAGCGTTGACAGTCTTCTTGTTGGGATTAACTTGGTTTCTAGATTAAGCATTGGTCACATAAAATTTTATAAAAATAAATTGTTATAGATCTTACGAGAGCAATGCCGCCTTCTTAGACAACGTAATCTTAGCTGGAGCCACACTACGAATTCGGACACTTGAAACTTTTCCATAAGTTTGAAACTTCTGCTTCAATTTCTACAAGAAAAAACTAATTCAAAACAAGTCGATTGCCTAAGATCAAGCTTACCTTTGTGTCAAAACTAACAGGCAAGTTGCCAACAAACAACGTACGAGCTAGTTTAGCTTTTTCAGATGTCTCGTTGTTGTCCTCTGCATTTTTAGTTTTAATATTTGCTTGAGGTTTTACTGCAGAACTTGGCTTATTTTGTCCTGTTTTTGTCTTTTTAATTTGGCTCTCACTTAAATCTTCAATCTGAGAATCGCTCTCTTCCTCCTCGTCTGTAACTTCTTCCGACAGTGGTTGAGACTTATTTGTTTTTGCCAAGCTAGCATTGTCGGTTTTCGGTGTGGCGCCAATTTGTTTCCTTTTCTTAGATGAAGGAGTCGAATCAGAACTTACAACTTCAACAATCTCGGTTGTCAGCTTCTTTGGAGTTTTCTGCTTTTTCTCCGAACCACCAATCAATTTGGCGATGCTGCCAATTTCAAATTCATCGGCCATCACGATGAAGTAACTTGTTTACTTGAAAAACGTAATGAATTTAACAAGAAATTAAAAGAAAGTTGAGATAGTGTCTAAAAACAAACTAAACGCACACATGCGTGAACGCGCGTGCTAAAGCAGTAGTAGAACATGTGCCGGTCGGGACACGCTGCATGCAGCTTTGATGAGAATCCCGGGAAACAATTCACATAGTATAGGACGCTTTTGGCATTATTCATTAGTTGCTAATAGTTGTATATGTTTGAATACGCATAATTTCTTTTAATGTTTTATTGCAGATTTAGTACAAATCAACTTTGTCATAAATAAAAAGTGGTACTTGTTAAAAAAGCATGACAATTAATTAAAATAATAAAACACCAGAATTGCTTTAGCTTATAAAAATGGTTTAAGTTTATCTTGTAACCAGCTTAAAGTCTTATCATTATTAATTTAAAAAACCGATATATTTGTGAAAAAGGCACAGAATGAAAACGATAGAGACTGTTATTAATCATCGTCGTCATCAAGCAAAACATCTTCGTCGTCAAGAAAGAGACTCTCGTCGACCTTAACACTGTCTTCATCAATGTCATCGTTGCCTTCGGCAAATCCAAGGTCTGACTCGTTGAGATTCTTGTCTACCAAGAACATCTCCTTTCCAGTTAGTTTCTTGGAGTCCTCTGATTTGACCCGAACTTTCTTTTTCTGATTCATCTCCTCTTCAAACTTAAGCTTCCAAGCGATGAATGACTCCACCGTTACTCGAGTTCCCTCAAACTTCTTGCGCTCTTGCTCCTCATGTTCCTGTTTTCTACGCTCTTCTTCTTCAAACCGTTCCAATTTCCTTTTGTCTTTCAGTGCGTTAATCCACTCAATAGCACGTGTGACCAATGTGAAAGTCATTGCCATGCCTAAATTATCCGGAATCATGTCATTTAATATGTCCACTATTTCCATCTCATCATGATCATCAAGATTGACGGATTCTAAAACTTCAACTTCGAGTCCTACGTCAGGATAATTCTTTGGCAAGCTAAATAAAAGAAGAAGTTCATCTAAACGTAAAACCAGCTCATTAAAAAACATCGCATATTTTTGAGAAAAAACTTACATTGATCCAACTCCGTATCATTTTCGTCTTCATCACTACTGATTCTGATCGATAATTTAGCTGGAGCATCTGATCCAATATCACGAATCACTAAAATGATTACAAATATTATAACTTTGTAAATTTAGAATGCTCGATATTACTTTTAAACTCCTCCATATAAATGGCTTGCAGAGCATCCAGTTCATCACGTTGTTGTTCTTCACAACTCATGGTGGCAGCTACAACTTCTAATGTAAGTTGGACAAAACTAATCAACAAAGAATTGCAGGAAGATGAATGAATTTCAATTTTCCGGTAGCAAGTCAGACGTGTATATCCAAGTTAATCAAATTATATCGCTGTAATAATATAGCTATAGTAACAATGTGTTTTGTATTAGCATGTTACAGATTACCTATCAAAATAGCCCAATAGTATCACAGATATCACAAGTATCAATTGTAATATATTACTTATATAAAAGAACGAAGCAACAGTAACAGGGTGCCTTAGTGATGCCAATCACATGTGCACGATGCACGTTTGCCAAGTGGTCACTATAGACATAAGCACTATTTGCACCTTAGTGAGCACTCGATTCTGGTAGCACGTGTGAGACAAGAGTCACAAAACACGTTGAGTGCGTTCCACACCACAAGCCTGCCGTCAAGATGGGTCTCACCAAGCAGTATCTTCGGTGGGAACAAGCCAACCAGTTTGGTATCATCGCTTCCCCTTGTCAGGCAATTGCCATCATTCGACAATGGCCCAATATGCAATCTACCGAGCGCATCTGTGCCACTGCTGCTTGCGAGAACATCATCTTCTGGGACCTCAAAACTTGTCAGCCAATCGAGAAGATAAGTACAAATGAAGCGAGTGAAGATCCAAAAAGTTCGCCCATTTCGTGCTTGGCTTACAGTGCTGTCAGTAATGTGATTTGTAGTGGTCATGTCGATGGATCAGTTCGTCTTTTTGAATGCAACGATCTCCAGTTGAAAGTTATCTTCGCCGGTCACAAAGGCGTTGTGACTTGTATTGCCTTTGATTCTGCTGGTTTGCGCGTCGCTTCTGCTGGCAAAGACACCGAAATTGTTCTTTGGGATGTCACTAGCCAGTCTGGAATGTTTCGCTTGAAAGGCCACAAAGGTAGCGTTAACAAAATTGAATTCATGAAGAATCATCCGTGGATTCTTATATCGGCCTCCAATGACACTTTTATCAAGTTTTGGGATCTTAACACACAACATTGTTTCAAAACATTGGTTGGACATCGAAGTGAAGTATGGAGTTTTGTGGTACTCAAGCAAGACAGTAGACTGGTTTCAGGAAGCTCTGACTCTGAACTTAAAGTTTGGAAGATTATCTTTGCAGAAGAAGATGAAGAGAAATTTCAAGAAAAAGCTACTGAGTTAAAAAATAGACGAGTAGAACAATTGGAATTGCTTGGTGAGGAAATGGTTGGAGCAGAAGAGACCTGGAATGAAAACATGGACAGTCCTCTCCTGGTTGAGCAGTTCGGTACTATCTTGCGCAAAAGCTCGGAACGACTCACCAATGTGCTTGTTGACTCCTCCGAGAGCGTCTTGGTCTGCCATGGTAAAGACAACTACATGGAGTGCTTCAAGCTCAGAAATGACGAGGAGCTCAAAACCAAGATTAAGAATCGACTTAGAAAAGAACGAAAACGTCGCCACGATGATACCATCCCGGAGATTGATGAGTCTACTCTCTGGGATTACTCTACTTTGTCGGATGAATTTGTTAAGTTAGACGTGGCGAAAACTTCGTCAAAGATTAAGTTTTGTGACATGAAGATTACTAAGCGAGAAGTGGGCAAGCAAGAGTTAACTATTGCAGCACTATTGATTAACAATAGCATTGAGTCACATCTTGTGGAAATTAAGCTCAATGAGTTTGTAACCCATGAAAGCTCGCGTATTTCAGCTTATGGCCATCGTCACGATGTGCGTGCAGTCAGCATCAGCTCGGACAGTTTATCGATTATGACCGCCAGTGCCGACTCGGTGAAAGTGTGGAACAAATCAAGCTGTCGTTGCATTGCCACTATTTCAGAGAATATTGATTATCCTTTGGGTTCACTTTTTGCGCCAGGCGATAAGCACTTGGTACTTGGAACCAAGTCTGGAAAGTTACAAGTTCTTAGTTTGATCACTACTCAAGTACAGTCAACAATCGAGGCTTCTGAGACGGGGATGCCCATCTGGTCGATCTGTTTACTTCCTGACATGACTGGCATTGTCAGTGGTTCAGAAGATCGCTGTGTTAAATTCTGGGCATTTGACTTTATTGTGAATCAAGAGGACAATTCACGCTTATTGACTCTCACAGAAGAGCGCACTCTCACCGCTGATGATGGTGTGATTTGTGTCAAAGTATCGCCTAACTCCAAGTTTGTTGCCGTTTCACAGCTAGATAGTACTGTCAAAATCTACTTTTGTGATACATTTAAATTTTTTCTTTCGCTGTATGGTCATAAGTTTCCTGTGCTTTGCATGGATATTTCTACTGACAATTCCTTGATTGTCACTGGGTCATCAGATAAGAATATCAAGATATGGGGCATGGATTTTGGCGATTGTCACCGATCGCTTTTTGCACATGACGACAACATTATGTGTTTAAATTTTGTACCCAAAACGCACTACTTGTTTACCGCGAGCAAAGACCATAAAATCAAAATGTGGGATGCGGATCATTATGAAAAAATTATTACTTTAACTGGACACCACGGGGAGATTTGGGCAATGGCAGTGGCCCCTAACGGTAAATTCTTAGTGAGTGCTTCGCATGACAAGTCGATTCGCATATGGAGCAAGACTAACGAACCATTGGTGCTAGAAGAAGAAAAAGAAATGGAACATGAACGGGAATTTGAAAAGGAATTTGAGGATGGCATCCAAACGGTTGCTGCTGGCGAATTGGCCGACAAGCAAGAAGTTGGTCTAGCACAAAAGAAGACCTCTAAAACTGTTCGCTCGGTGGAACGCATCATCGAGAGCATCGATATCTTCAAGGTTGAACTGGAGAAGTCTCAGTTGTACCAACAGCAATGTCAGGCATACGAAGCGAGACGTGGACAAAGTAACCAAGAGAAGGGTTTAAGCGCACCTGTGCGTGAACCAGTGAACCCACACTTACTGGTCTACCAAACCGAATGTCCCTATCGTTTCATGCTTGAAACAATGGTTCGAGTGCGCTCGAATGAGCTGGAAGAAAGTCTCCTCGAATTACCTTTCAACTACACTCGGCAACTGCTTGCCATTCTCTCCGAACTGCTCGCTCGAAGGTGGGACGTCGAGTTGGTCTCGCGCTGTGTGTGTTTCATCATTCGAGTCAATTTTGGTCAGATCACCGCAACGCCATCTTTGGTAACATTGATGAACAAGATCAAGGGGCAGATGCGTGAGGCAATCTCGCAACTTTACGACCTGGTGGGTGTCAACCACATCGGTCTCCAGTACTACCAATCCATTTTTGAATCTCGAGAGGAAGTGTCGATGTTTGCCGAGCTACTGCGCGAGACTCGAGCTAAGAAGCACAAGAAACACAAGTCACGTAGTTCAAAGGCTCCCATTCTTACCTGGACTTGATGCTTGTGATTTTACATAACTTGATTTTGTCTCTTTCATTTTGTAATTAATTCACAATAATTGACATGAAATAAAATCATTCGACTAATGAGACTCTATTTTGAAAGACGAGCTATTTCTACTCTGAGTAGTCTTAAGTGATCAGCAGCGTCATGCACGGTGCACCTCGGTTGTCTGCAACTCCTCTGCCGTCTGATCTACTGTCACCAAAAATATATTGCAGTCGACTGGTAGTGATATGCTTGTAGCTTACAGACACATTCTGTTCGTGTAGACCCTCTGCTAAAGGCACCACCCAATGTCTCGTAAACGACTTTTACAGGTACTTTGCTTTCTACATGATCCAGCACTAGTGACAAGATTCCAGCAGAATTTTGGTTTGCAAATTCTTGAAGATGAATCTGAACATGAGAAATATTACAAAACCAATCGCCAAATTCATGTTGGCGAGACAAGAGATGTTGTCACTCAGAAGTTCATCTCTAGCAAGTATTGTATCAACAGCTACTTTTGGTATTACTTGTTCTCATTTGGATCCAAGCTTGGTTATGAGCTTTTCTACGCCTTTTCATTCTCATATACCTACTGGAATCTTGACTCTATGTTATGTCGTAAATTGATGTTGGTTTGGGCCACGCTGATGTATATTGGTCAAGCACTGAAAGACATCATTAGATGGCCCAGACCAGCAGGTGATCAAGTTTTGATTTTGGAACCGAAATATGCGATCGAGTTTGGAATGCCCTCTACTCATGCCATGCTCGGTTTGATGGTTCCACTTACTGTCTACTCTATTATTGATCAACGTTATGAGGTAGAATTGATTAATTTACCTTGCACTGACATTGAATGTAACCGTCATTGATTTGCATGTAGTTTTCTACACCTATATTTCTCTTGGTGGCCTCGTTTTGGTGTCTGCTAATATGCTGCAGTCGCTTGTACCTCGGAATGCACTCCGTTTTGGTATGACTCATTCTTTTATGATAGTCAATTTAGCTGACTCATTGACTTGACTGAGCAGGACATACTGGCAGGTCTCTCCTTGACGGCCACTCTCCTCTTGTTTCTGCTACCATCTCTGAGCTTACTAGATCATTATTTAATTCGTCACTGGTCTTCACCGCTTGTCCTCTATACCTCGATCATTCTTCTAGCACTGTTCTATCCCAAGTGTAACGATTTGTCACCATCACGTGCCGATACATGTGTGATGATATCTTCTTTCGGTGGCATTTACCTCGGTTCATGGCTTAACTTTCAACTGGGCATGATTCGGCCAGGTGGCGAACTTTTAATGCCATACACGATCAACATTCCTGAGATGCACCAATTGCCTGAATTGTTGGTGCGCACCGTTCTCGGATTGCTCTTGGTGGTTGTGTTTCGCGCGGTAGGCAAACAGGTGGGCAAGTGGCTTAGTCAACTACTCAGCTCGGTGGATATCTCACAAGAGGGCAACAAACACCTTACGGTGGTGGAAGTGCCCAGCAAGGTGTGCACCTACACCACGGTGGGCTTCACCATTTCATTCGTCGCTCCCCTTCTCTTACGGTGGTTGCACCTATCGCGCCAATCGATGTACTTCGAAGCCTAACCCACCGACCATTCGTCATATTCTCATCCTAGTGCAATTAATCCATTCCTCTTTATATTTATTTTCATATAATAAATCTTAGGTTTTATTTTATATATATAAATATTTATCTATTATGACATATTTGATGAATCATAATAAATCACTATACAAAAATTAAATGTTATTATTGTAAAAAATGAAAGATAAGAATAGGTATGACAAAATAGCTGTGGGATGGGTGAGAGGAAAAAGGGAGTTCAGAAGAATCGGTGATTGAAGGTGGCGCAGTGGGTAATGCGATGAACGAGATGAGAATGCAAACAGTTGGTTAGCCAGCTGACGAGAAACTGGTAAGCTACGAGGTACGCAATTTATACAACAAAAAACATCACAGTGTGACTGTGGTGTACATCAATGTATATGTGAGAAAGAAATGACAAGTGGTGAGTGGTGCACAGTTGCACTGTGAACGCACTAGTCGTCCATCACTTCGGGCAAGTCGTGAGGGTTGATGATGCCTGGCACCGCTAGCTGCCGACGACGCTTCTCCTCTTCCTTAGCTCGAAGCTCGCCAATTCGTTCCTCCAAAAACAGATCACTATCATCTTCACCAGCAAACTCCTGAAACGGTCAAAATGCACAATTAAGCAAAATTACACATCAGATTCACTTAAATATACCCTGATTTGAACCAAAAAGTCCCTTAAATGTTCTTTAAAAGCGTTAACATCTTGGTCGAGATTAAAGAAACCCTGCACAGTGACACGAATCTGTGCATCGGTGAGATGGCAAAAAGCAACCTTGAGTAGATTAGAAACAAACTCTTGGACATATTGGACATTGCTTGAGGCACCCTGAGTAGAAGGGCTCAGTGGGACGGTGATAGTGTTCGAGTCCACCATATGGAACATATAAGCCAAGATCTGAGCTTGCATGGTTAGTCCAGCTGAGTGAGAGGTATCGGTGACCACCGAAAACATGTGCTGCATTATGTCAGTGTAATATGTCTGGTAGAAGCCAGACATGATTTCGCTATTCTGCTTGTTCATCTTCTCCAATAGGACAAACAAAATTTGAAGCCCAGTATCTGCTACGTTTCGCATTGTATGCTTGAAGGCCCAGATAATGGAATCCAGCACTAGTTTGAATTGAGCAGGTGGAATATTCAACAGTGCGTCGAAACAATAAGTAACCACCTGTTCGAGGAGAATGTAAAAGTTTGTTCGATGTTCGGGAAATTCTTCAAAATCTTTGTTGATCATCTCAAGTGTGCATTCAAAAACAGCGTCAAATATTGCCGGTATTTGTGGAGTGATGCGTTTCTAAAAAATAATAACAATTAGATAAAGCAGCAGTAGAGTAGGAGTGTAATTTACCTCAAGTTTCTTAACGACAGTCGACATGGTGGAGAGGACTTCTGGCTCGCGAGCCGAAGGCACTTGGCACATTTTATAATCAAGCAAGATAGCATCCAACAAGTTAGGAATAAACGACTCAAGCACCACTTGGTAGTCTTCAGAAGCAGTAACCCACTCGTTAATGAGCTTCAAAATCTCTTTCTTGACACCACGCATCGACCGGATAATAGGCTGCTTCATCACACCTTCGCCATTTTTAGAGATCGCAACAGCAATTTTCTCGCTCATCACTTTGTAGAGACCAAGCATGTCAAGATAGATGTTCTTCAGTTGAATCAGATAATTGTGTCCCAAGGCTTTGCAGGCATGATAATTGGTTTTTATTATGTTGTCAAGTTGTTTTACTGTGGTTTGATCTGTCAGAATTTCAACGTTGAAGCCAGCTTTGCGAAGAATGTCATTCCACACCATGTTAGGTAAATTCATATAATTTTGAATCAATTTTTCCTGTACTTTTGCATCGTGTTGGGCACTAATCATGTAACCTACTGCTTCATAAAAAGTGTGAATCTATTAAATATAAAACCAATTTTAGAATCAGTACTGGATTAAATTCATTAGATCAACAAACCTGTTGTGGCTCCAGCTGATTAATAACAGTAGCCATGTTATCAAGAATTTCATCGATAAATGGCTGAACTTCACCTGGTTGAATTGTGATGAAGTGTCGGCGGCACTTGCTGGCAATTTTGATGAAGGTATCACAAGCCATATCTTGCACGCCATCATGAGTTTCTGTAGGAAATAACACAGAGAATGGTGTACAAATCAATAAATTAATTCAATATACGAAATCAACACACGAACCATGCATAAACTCAAAAAGTTTGTTGACAACAGTCTTGAGGAATTTCCAGTGAGCTCGGAGAAAGCGAGGATATTGGCCCACAACATACATGATGTTTGAAGCTATAATCGCCTTGTTATCTTTACCGCGCTTTTGCTCGCACAAACCAAGAAGTTCCTTGATTACGGTGACTAGAAAGTGCCGCTCTTCTTCTTCAAGCATAGCACCACTAATGGAGCCAATGGCCCAACAAAGCTAAAGAAATCCATTTCATTAGAAGCCTATCAATCCAAGTAAACAAGACAACTTACGGTATTTAGATTTTTCCAAGACCATTCAGTACCGTCAACTTGTTTCTTTAGCTTTTCATTCATGATATTTTCGGTGTCTTGCGAATTCAAGTGGGTCAAGTAAACCAGAGTTTCGCGCATGTTGGTGTAGAGTTGAATGGAATCGGTGTCCTTCATGAATTCGCGCACCACTTCACCCTGGTCATTCTCCACCACCAAAACCTCTTCAGGTTTAGCCATGCGACCGATCATGATGTAGCGCAGCTTGGAAAGCATCTCTTCATAGATAAGACGTCGCATTGGAGTTGTAAAGTCACTAGAAACAATTCGATCATCTAAAGGACACTCCTTGTAAAGTTGTTCTGCCAACGAGCCCCAGTACTCGAGACAAATTTTGAACACTTCAACATCTTCCACTTCCGAAATGAGAATCAAGTAGTAGACTGCCATCAACAGTTTCTTTCGTCCCTGATCAGCGTCACTTTCAAATAATGTGCCTCTTTTCTTCAGCAATGTGCACAAAAACAATGCAAGATTCTGGACAAAATTTTGATTATCCTCAATTCCAGTCTCGTAAAGTTGTTTAAAATTGACCGGACTTGGTAGAATCTAAAATAATTATTAATAGTTATAAATTCTGAATATTTAGAAATGATATTTGAACAAACCTTGTTGAGTTCACTCATAAATGATTGAAACATGAAAAGATACACTTGATCATACTGAGTAGTATCGATATTTGCGATTTCAGTGAGACACTTGAGAGTGACGTTTCGAAATAAATCGTAAGGAAAGAACTATAGTTATTGAACAAAAAATATTTTAAATTAAAAACTATTAAAGATAAACCAAAATTAATTACGAACTTTAAATACTAGTGCATTGATGAGACCGGTCTCGAAAATGTATCCGAGCGGTATCCAGTTCAAAAACCTCAACAGTGTTTCGAGTGTGCACAAAATAAGTTTTTCGTTTCTTGAATCCTCCAACACAAACTGGCACAAAGAAAAGACTTCACGAAAGTGTTGACACATCGTGTCTTTAAGATGCTTCGACTTTGCTTGAGTTAGTTGGCCAGTGGAAAAATCAAAAAGCTCTTCGCTAAATTTTAAAAAATCAAATCCAATTAAAGGTTAAATTATAAAAAAACTTACGCACAAAATGTTTACCTCAAAAGTTTAAGAATTGTCATGTTGTTCATACAAAGTGATTCATTTTTCTTACTGGAAGAACAAATATCAGAGATAAAGTTGGGCCACTTCTTCGGCCAATCTTGTTTTAGTATTTGCACAAGAATCATATTTAGTTTGTTGAGATAAACCTTGTCAATCTCATTTGTGATAGGATTCGTTGACGTTTTAATGATCAAGGCAACAATAAACTTTTTAATATTTTCACATTGATTCTCCGGCAGAATTTTCCATCTAGTCTTTATCAGATTTTCGAGGATCTGGAGAGCGTAGTATTTGGTTTCCTTATTCTTAGAAAACTCTAGAATGGCGTCAACTCGAGTCCAAGCATCAGGATGCTCTTTGAATTGAGTCAAAATTTCCTGCGCAGATCGTTGTTGCTGAGAACCTTCGTTCTGGTACATACACTCAATTACGGCATCAAGTAAAGTGATGTCAAGCTTGCTGTTGAAATCGAGAAGCAAACGTCTTGCATTCTCGATTGAAAAGTCGCAGTTCACAACATTATTCGTAACATGATTGCTCCCGTTGATTTGGTTGCCGATGAAAACCGCAGAAGAGTCCATGGAATCCATGGTAGTAGCAAAATTTCTACAAAAAAATAAACAAAGTACAATGAGCCATTGGTTAGGAAATTGATTACTCTCTTCTCAAGAGTCGACTTACTTTAGAAGACGAAGAGAAGCATTCAAGATGAGCGCGTTGGCTTGTTGATTGTTGTCGATTGGTCGGTGATGCCAATGTGGCGATGACAATCGCGTTCCACACCACTCGGGGATGAACACACGCAACGAGGCTGGGCTAGGCTCAAGAGTCAAGACAGGCCAAGTGTGAAGAGCGTTGCAAAGCAGACCGACGCACACGCGAGTTGGGCCAAGCGACACACCGCGATTACACTACTCACGTAACGCTGGAGAAGACAAGCACACTACTCACTTGCTTGTGCCGAACAATAGGCAGATGGAATTGCTGCTGCTGTGTTGCTTGTGTGCTCTCTGCTCCCTCTCTCGTCACACTCCTTCCTTGCCCTCTCTCTCTTTCTCTATGTCTGCGTGAGTGCGTGTGTGTGTTATGTCCCCACTCTCGATCCCTTGAGCAAGCGAGTAAAGAATAATCGGGCTAACTGAAGAATGGTGGTCGCGTTGCGCGTCTCCTCTCTCACCGTCTCCCTCGTCCCTCTCTCACTCACTCACTCTATCTCTCTCTCTTGTATCTAGAAAGGTGGCAGACTTCCACTGGCTGTGAGCATACTCCTCCACCGCAGTGCAGCGTGTGTTGGTGGTGGGAGAAGCACATAGATGCACTGTGTGGTTGCTCACTCGCCACTAGACATGGCGGAGAGGGAGAGTGGACCACCACCAGTCCACCACCCCACAGTTAGTGCTGGTTGCAATGCGCATACCGCTAGAACCTCTGGCGCACCGCCACGCGAGACAAACTCGCGCGCCAAACACGCCACAACACCCCCGAGATTGAACCGCCAAACTGGCGCTAAACCTTGTGATTCCACATCCAACAATTCCTCCCCGAAAGTCACTTTACATCGGTGTTATTCCACGTAAATTTTTAATATTCATGCTATTAAAAATATAAAAAATGCGTAGCTTTTCCGGTTTGGCAGTTGTATAGATGGGCAATCTGCCCCAAAGAAAGAGAGAGAGAGAGAGAAACCCTAGGACAAAGGTCAAGTTGGTTGCTCTAACGGCGTCTAAACCATGCAGAGCACACGAGTGAGCTTGATGACTCCAACGACATCGCGTGTCTTTGATGGTGAGTGCAACGTTGTGGTGTCACACCATTTAGCTTATAGGGAAAGTCTGCCGTCTGGTTGGCTGGTGTGTGCTCTGCCTCTGACGACTGCCCGGTGAGATGTATCACTACCACTCACTCCTACCACCCGCTCAGGGAATGCACTGCCTTGCCGATATCGTTAGACAGCCACTACCAATCGATTGACGATAGCCACCGCGTAGAATGCATCATCACACCAAACCTTATTCAAACTATTCACTAATTTCGACTGAAGCTCGGGTTGAGCAAACCAATTTGGGTCTTTTCTGCTATAATTCACTATCTGTTTCATAAAGGTGATGACGATTGTCAAATTTTATCATGAAGAATAAATGGTTTTGGGTGTTATTAGAGATCGCAGAAAAAGACAATCCTAAGAAAGTTTTGGAAAAATCACTCACTTTGCATAGTGCTTTTTAGAAGAAAATCTTTCCAGGATTGGCTTTTCCTGCGATCCCTAGTTTTATCTATTTGTTATTTGTTAAAGAATTTTGCAGATATAGAAGTCTGTTTCAATCTAATCACTGATTCACTTCTCTTACTCAAAAATGTTGAAAATAACATTGCACTAAAAGAATAGTAAAATTTCAAACTAGGCCTATTTTTAGTGATATAAGAGAATTAATTCATGTTTGTAATGTAATAGAATAATTGTAAATGCGAATAAGCCAAAAATCAATTAAGGTAAATCGAGTGTTACGTCATCTACGGAGGTTAGTCGGGGCTAGGCACGCGTGAAATCGGAAAGGTGTGCGTGCTTTGTGGACAGAGGGGGGTAGAAAGTGTGGCAAGTTGCAACTTAAGTGGCAGATCTAGCTCGGGACAACTCGTGTGACGCCATCTTGCGAGTGCACCAGCCGGTTTCCACTGGTTTGCTCGGGTAGTGGCACCGTTTTTTCCCATGCCCCACTGCTAGCAGTTCTCTCCCTCTCTAACTCTGACGCGCGTAACTTGTCTTCAGGTACGTCTCTTTCTCATATTTACCTTAATTATATATTTTTCCCGTAGCTATTTTAAATTATTTTTAAAATATTTATTTATTAATATAATACACTGAAACCCCAATAAAAATTGACGTAGATTTTCATATTTGTAAACGTACACAAAGTGTCTGGTAAAATTTTCAATGCATTTTTGTTGCCTTTCATATATATATAGATATAAGTTTAGATTTTAATTTTGGACCTACTTAAAAAATTAATTAAAATTTCAAATGAGTTCTTAATTTTTAAATTACACTTTATGGTTGAGGAGAGAATGGGTTTTGTCCAAGACCTACTCCCCAGCAATACTCGTCTTAATATAATTTTTTTAGATGTATCATAAACAACACAAAATGTTTAGGATCGAACAGAATAAGTTTGTCAAACATTAGCTATTTTAATTGATTGTAAGTGGCAGCAACACAAACCGGTGTATGAGAAACTTCCCAAACTGGTTAAGTTTAGACATATTTCAAATATGATGGAGCGTTTGAAAAACTTTTTGAAGAATGGTTCCTTCGACCACAAAGAGTAATTTTTAAAGAATCTTAAATTTATTTAAAAAGCGATTTTTTTACTATACTCAGAAATTGTTCAATAATTCAAATTTTGAAGTTCCTTTGTTGGACTTTAAAAGAGTCAAAGAGAGCTTCTCTGACAATTAACACACTACATTTTTTCATTAGTAGAGTACACGAGTTGATTAGTCCTAACCGTAAATCTTATAAGATTACCAACATAAAAAAATTATATTTTTTATCGAATACTTGCTTGTTCAAATGTTTCACATAATTGTAATTCTTGCAATAAATACAAATGTTAAGTTACTTAAAAACATTATTGCAATTAATGTGGTGTCTAAGAAAATACAACTTGGTGTTTTGTATTAAATTTGTATTTTCATTTTTTGAATCAAATTCACCAGATGTCGCGACTAGATCAATGGACTACAGTTATGCGATCTTAGCCAAGTTTAAGTTTGTAGGATTATACACGCATCCAAAACAGCTAAATTTCAACCCAAACTGGCAAGTGAGTTCAAAATATAGTTAAATTTTAACCCGAATGTGGTCAATTTTTGCCTCTAGTTAAAAATTTAACCTCTTTGCACTAAAATTTAGCCTTCTATTGAACTAACCTGCTTGTTCGGGTAAAAATTTTGCCCAACTGTTTTCTGTGTGTAGTGCACTTTTAAATAAAAGCTTGCTCTGTCTCTTTCAGTTGCGTTGTCAAATTTACAAGCGGTGTTGGGTTAAGGTTAGATGGCTCTGAGACTGCTGGTTGGTTTTCGCTTAGGACCGTAGAATCCAGGTACGATACAATGGAGAAGCACTTTTTCAACATTGCGCCTTATGTCTCGTGTGCAAGCACCATGACTCATGACATCTATTCTAGAAAATAAAGATGTAGTCTATAAGATATAACAAGGCCTGAGTGGTTGATTATTTTAAGTATGTGTTATTTAATTAACGAGTTTTCTTTCAAGACAGAATCAATTTAGCGTACTTTTGTTTGCGAGAATCAATACCGAAAAGGAAAAGATATATTTGTGAGCTAATGAATAGCTGAGAGCACTCACGGGTCATGACAAGTCAACTGGGATTAGATTCGGCACAATGTCAACTGAAACTAACAGCACTTCGGTTTCTAAAAGACTTGTTTATGACTCGGTAGTGTTGTGATCAGTAGCATGTCTCACTAGGCTAATATAATAGCACTTTCAACACGTCAGAGGACCACACTTTATGACTCACACCCTTTGATGGTTTACATCAGAGAGTCTATGTTATTTTATTTCTTATTTCTTCGTAAGTTCAATCTTTGTAAAGGATTCTCGTCTTTTTCCATCTTGGTTTTGATGTAGAGTTTTTAGTCCATTGGAAAATTCGCTGCTTTGACACTTTTCCCTGTTTTACTTGTGACAATTTTTTTCGGCATTATGTCATTGTAGAAACTAACTATCGTTATAACTAAAATGCAAATAAACTTTTTATTAAATATAAATTTGACCTCATGGTATTTAACTTGACTATTTGGAAGAAGAATTATTGATGTGTTTGTCATTATATCATGAAAAACAGATTTATTTTTTTCACTATTTTATATTATATATTTTAGTGGTTATGCAAAGAAAAGCATTTTTATCTGTATTTGTTGCAATGTCAATTTATATTTGATGCAAAATTGAAAAGGTTCTCCTTGTACCTTTTGGAGTGTGTGTGTATGCATAGACCGAACCAACGTTAACTCTAATGCAATATTCAATTGGATAAACTCGAAAGAGGAATGCAGTCAAATTTAATTTTTAACTTGACATGTCAACAAGGCGACTTTACTCTTTTGCTCTGAACCCGTTTGCATAGCAAAAGTTCGAGTAGGCTCCTCTCTTGCCTTCAAAGTGATTCGATATATAATTTTATCGTTTACATTCAATTAACATGTAGACTTTCTGAGTTTTCACACAATGGGGTGTATTGAATCAAATGAAAGCATAACACCTAACAGAGTTTCTAGAGCACAAAAATTGTTTTTTTTGTATATGCGTTACTCTCCCGTGTTAAAGTGGACAATGTGGTATTGTGGGCAAATAAGATGGGTGATATGTCACTTAGTTCATGGTAGAGAACTTCATCGCATTATTCTCATCAGTCTCGCACTAGCTGTTTTTTTTCTCTCTCTCTCTCTCTCCCACTCTTGTCTAACATCAAGCACAATGGTTCTGTTCAAGATCTGTAACCATTTCAAGCGACACTAATTATTAATTCTATATAGATTTTTGAAAAGTGTTATTTAATAGAGCAAAATTGAGAATGATTGTTAGCAACTAGGGTTATTGTCACACCTCTCGGTTTGGTGAAATTGCATTCCCATTACCATTTAGGTCAGAGGTTGTCTATTGGAGCACAGCTCTACCAAACGTTTGTTCACCTTGTTTGCTTCAATTCTAGCTGAAGAACAGAGAAACCGGAATTAGTGCGAACAGAGTTCCAAGCCGCATGTTATCTCTCGGTGGAGTGATTTGGGTCAGATGAAGCACTTTGGTGCATCCAATGAGTCTTATCGCGTTGCACTCTATGGCTCAATGAAATGCTTCATCTCTGTCGTATTCGCCCCCTTTTAGTGGTCTCATCAGGCTCCAGTTGGGTTGGTTTTGCTGTGGCGCACTTGGCAGTTGCAATTAGTGCATCCATCCACTTTCAGCATTCCCTGGCGAACATTCCACTCACTTCTTCACTTTTCTCGGCTCATTATTCTTGTTACTTCCTCTCCCTTCGCCATCTTAATCTGCTTCGAGAAGTCTTGTCTTGCTGCTTAATGCATTCCCAACGATCATTGCTTTTCTGTTAAATTTAATTTTAAAGTTTTTTTCTTGGGAAGTAAAGTGTCTCTGGTTTGCTGCCCAATCCCAAGTAAGTGGTATTGCATTGATGCTCGTTGCTAATAAGAAAACGCGCTCGGCTCTTACCCGCGCTGCCATGACGATAACTGTCGACAAAAGGAAATAAAATTAATAATTTGGTATATATGAGTCCTTTTGTTGAGATTTGGCTCTATCACATGTGAGGCTACGTAGATGAAGTCTTGCAAATGCCAAGGGGTAACACAGGGACAATTGTTATTCTCTGTCGAGTGCTCACACAGCCAGGCCAATCAGACTTGCCGGCACATCACCAGCCAGGGATCTAATTAGATGGCTCCACACATACGTAGACAGATCGAGGAGAAGTCATGTGAAATCACAAATCAAGCTCGTTTTCCATTTGTGCTTATTTGTAATTCATTTTACGGTTCAAATATTTTTCTATAGTATCAGCTAACATACCATCAATTTGTCAATATTGCAACAATACCCTGTATATTCACATTTTTATTATCCTGTTATAAAAATGCATTTTATAAAATTAAATTTTTAAATTATAAACACACGTTACAATAATTAACTTCTGATAATAATTTTAGACATTAAAATCACAAAATAAGTATTGTTTGTTAAAATAAAACTGGCGTATTTTCATTATAGATGTGATATGTTTTATATTTGAATATACATCAATATAGATTGGAAAGATGGGTTTATGAATTTGGACTAATATACCAATGTGGAAAGATAAAGAAAGCTCTATATTTGCAATGCGAAGAAGGGTATGCCAGTGATGCGGCAGATTGT
This sequence comes from Papilio phestus, assembly GCA_018231625.1. Taxonomy (NCBI): domain Eukaryota; kingdom Metazoa; phylum Arthropoda; class Insecta; order Lepidoptera; family Papilionidae; genus Papilio; species Papilio phestus. The sequence continues at coordinate 24,827 of DVQH01000360.1, forward strand.
TGTCACAATTATTATGTTTTGATTGGTGAATTATTCACTATCCATTTACGAAAACCACACTTTGCCTCCCCTCCTTTTTTCTCTTTTTTGCTTGCTTGTCTTTGTTTCTCAGTGATTAAACTTTAATCTAGAGCCTAATAGAAAGTGCGTTCGATTGGCATAATTTATTTATTTATATTTTTTTTATTGGTATGCCGATTTGAGGTTGTTTTTGTGTGTGATCTATTCTAAGGCGGAAAGACAACCACGAACGCGTCCGGTGTCTAGTGGCATCAATGCAAGCACGGTCTGTATGATGATGCAACCTTGCTTAGTGGAGTCTCGGAGCTGAGCTTGTCAACGCTATGTCATTTTTGCTTAATTTGATTTCGATTTCGGCAATGCGTCTGCCAAGTTGGGCAAATAAATTCGCAGCTCGTGTGACAGGCTTTCTCACTACTTTAGCCCAGTAGACTTGGAATTCATCATGGCCGAGTGGCTACGTACACAAGCAGAACTAAGCTTGCCATTCAAACTGAACTAATATTTGCTGTGATGGCACACATGTTTACACTTGCCCCTTGCAGCACGTGAACTTCGAAGATTTGTGCAAGTCAATGTCTGATAAGAAAAAATAATTGTGCTACACACTCACTTTGCATCTTTAAAAGCACTCATCTTTTGTCCAATGTATTTGAGGCATAGTTTGGGCACAATTCACATGTTTTTTCATATCGGTTATAACGCCTTACACTGTATGAATTAGACACGCCTTTTCAGTATTCAATAAAACTAGTTGAATTCTAAGTGATGCACTTTGAACAATATATTGGTTTCATGTGTTTCACAGTAAATCTCTGTCATAATAGGACAATCTTGGATTATATCCTTTCATTATTTATACTCTGAAGTACAAACTGGCTAATAAAAATATAAGCATAAGCAATTTATTTGGATCAAATTTCGAGCTTTCATGAGTGGTTGTAGAAATTGCGTGGAGTGCGTCACTGCATGGCAGCACCGTTTGGATCGAGGCGAACATACTCAATATTTGCTCATACAATCCGGAATCGAGCTGTATTTACTGCAATTGGTGCTAATTCTATTAAACATTTCAGGCTCAATGATGGTGTTAGGGCTGACTCGTGCACCAAACCCATGTTTGCTCTAATTCGGATGAAATCAAGCCAAATAGTGGTCATACTAGTGCTGTGGCTTGGCCTGGAATTAGACTAGAATTGGCCACACGCTGACCATCGAAGAGTTGCTCTAGTTTTGATGCGCGATCAGTGTTGTAGACAGAGCTCGTATCACATACGGATTGTCCTGCTCACAAACGACGTAACGTTTATTGCCTTTGCCAGTACTTTTATAGCCCAACAGACAGCCTTCGTCTACGTCAGCTTTGACATGTAATTTGCTATAAACACGTGGTTTGTGAAGAGGACAATCCGTATGTGATACGAGCTCTGCACATCACACACACTTAAAGCTAGATTTAGTGATGAGTAGTACTGATTTGTGGATGTGTGAAAGACATTGATCATTGATTTGATTAGAAATGAGTAACACTGATTAATGTGCAAATGTGGGTGTGTGCGTTTGAGATTTAGTTAGATTTGATTAGAAATGAGTGGCACTGATCAATGTTCCGTTGAGTGTGTGAGAGCAAAGTTTACTTAGTGATGAGTAAGTGATGGTGATAATGATGAAGTGTAATCTGGGATGCGAATAAAAAAATATTCACAAACTATGTTACAATTTATTTAGTTCTAATACAATAGACGTGACAAGGTAAAAAGCAAACCGAAGCCAGCAGTCCATTCTATGAGTAAAATACATTATTTACGTTCTTTGTGAATTGCTTATTTATGTTAGAGTTAGCTATTAATCCATAGGCTTTCAAACTTGCTTATCTCCAAATTTGTGGATTTTAATGGTTTTTGTCAACCAGAGTTTTTCTAATAATTCAAACACGCATGGAATTAGTCTGAAAACTTCCCTCAATTATTGATTATGTTAATTGCTAAGTCTAACCAGGATTATCTTTAACCCTGGTTCAAAGAGTTGTATCCAGAAAACACAATTTTGGATTAAAACATTTTTTTGAACTTTTCTAAACTTTGAGACGTCATCTAGGTACAAGTTAGGCATTTTTGAAAACCTGAAACCATGCTCTTTCACGCTATGATAACTGTTTTTAGTTAATTTTTTTGAAACACACGGTGATAGCAAATCGGCTGAGTCGAGTTGCAACACAAGCGCCCCACCCTCTCTCTCTTTTTTTTCTCATTTTTTTTAAGGTTTAGATCCAACAGTGTTAGTGCTAAAAAGCTTGTTCATAATGTTCTTATTCGGATTTTTTGTTTTAATATAATATAAAATATTAAATAAGAGATACCAGAACGACGGGACAATACCATACCCTTCTTGAATTAGAGTTT
>DVQH01000361.1:0-27174 GCA_018231625.1 Papilio phestus
CACAGATGACGTTACTGTGGAGTGCGGGATGTGTGCTGCTGAAAGTTTACTGTATTATTTATAGTTTGTATATATACTTGTGTATGTGAATAGCCCATCTCATATGTTCTCATAGAGTAGTTGTTTTCAAGCGGCAACCTGAGTAGTTGAAGTTGTAAAATTGTAATCAGATTAAGTTTTAATTTTAAGTGGACTTCTTATCATATAATGTTTGGATCCAAGTTACGGAATCGTGCAATTCCCAAATTTCTCTGGCCTGTGTTATGGAAGCGGAGCGTGCACAGTACTGTGCGCAAGGTGAAGTCTCGTCGGCCAGGACATGTAAACCAGCTCGGGTTATCTGACCCGATTGTAGACAAGCCACCAACCTACTATGCCACGATAGAGGAGAAACTAAGCAGAATAAATTATCACGATCACCCGACTAATCAAGTCAACATTGGGTTTGCCAGAAACAGCACACAATATGAGAATTTTGTTAAAGTTTCCACCAATTTTCACAAGGGTCAAGAAGTGGTAACAACTGAGGATGAGGATGGATTGTCGGAGTTGGACAAGCCGAAGAATGTTCAACTTGATTCTGAAACCTATTCTCGACTCTGGCGATATAATCAGTTTACAGAGGACTATCTCGATTCAACTATCTCCTTGGCACATCACTACTCCATTTTTAGAGATCTTTTCTATGACGCACCATTCCAACCTCACAAAAACACTGCAGTCATTGAAGCCAATGGAAGGAATGAATTTAACTCTAGTGCTATGTCGTCATCTGAGTTGTTTTATTTTACTCCACTGGTTACGATTGATGCAGAGTTTGCATTAGATAATGATTCAGATGCTCTATGTCTTAGAGCATATCGAGGAAATCTTATTACCCCCGAATACGGTGCTCAATGTCCATCTATTGCCATAAATTCGTCAGCTATTCACGGCCATTTGGATATCTCAGATTCATTTAATTCACCAGTATCGATCAATTCAGGCAACGAACAAGATGCAAAATACTATTCGCTGGCTTTAGTCAACCTCGACTCACACTTTACCGATTCGGGAGTTTGTCACTTGCTTTTGTGTAACATTCATCGGGAAGCCAGTGAGACCAAATATGAAACCGTGATAAAGTATTTGCCAGTATATGGTATTCGAGGTTTTGGCTATCACCGTTATGTGTTTGTTCTTTACCAACACAATCATCCATTGAGCCAAGAGAACAAGATAGTCGATTTTGACCTTGGAAAGCGAAAATTTAATGGACTCAAGTTCATGCAAAACGCACTTAAACTTGACAGCAAGTTGAGCATTAAACCAGTTGGACTGAGTTGGTTTCAGACTACGTGGAACTCGTATTGTACCGATGTGTTTAATAAGTTTTTAGGTTTGTTAAATTTTTATGTTGTAAATGTAATAATATATTTTTTTATATTTAATTTAGAAATGAAATCACCAACCTATGAGTATGTTTTCCCAAAACAAATCTCACAATTCAAACAGCTTCAATATCCGGGTCGAGCTCCATTCAACAAGTGAGTCAACAAGTTCATGATAACCATCTTAATTTGTTTGTCAATAGATATTTGGATTCGTTTCGTGATCCAAAAGAGATTGCCAAATCAGTACTGCTCGAGCGTTTGAAATCGATCAATCCATTTGAGTCGTACGATAGTAAAAAGATGTACCCGAGCTGGGATGGAAAGCCTAGCTTGCCGCACATCTACCCCTTTGCGAAGGGAACGCCGGACTGGCTCAAGTCTGATTTGATCAAGAAGCGAGAGCGCACTGGAGTGTTTCGCGGTTTACGGGCGCCCTCTGCTACACTGCCACACAACAACAACGCCGATCTAGACCAACCGAAATGGCCACGCGTCTCGTCTGACAAGTGGCCTCTCAACTCGCCCAACCCGTACCCGGATGGACACCGACGACCCAAGCCTTTAAGGGAAACCCTATGGTCGAAGCCACTACCCGAGCACCACTCGCTTCGCATCGACCATTCTGAGAATCTCAAAGAAGACGACAAGATTAACTTGGAAAAGACTGCTACTTCAGATTAGAGGATGACCTGACATAGAAAAATGGCTCTATTATTAATTGTCTGTTTTCGTAAATTTAGTGGTAGAAATAGAGTGCAAAGTGATCTTTCGTGCTTGTGTTATTGATCAACAATCTGGCGCGTGAGCACAGTTGGTTTGTAGTGTAATTCCCACTGGTCATTGTGGAATGCTGTAGAGATGGGGAATCGTATGAGAGATAAGCAGGTATCGGGCATTGGAGGCATATCTCAGGCTAAATCACAAGCACGAGGCGCTATATTGCACTAAATATAAATCGACTAACTCGTGCCAAAGTGAAAACAAAAGTGACGTATTACTGAGATGAGCTAGTGGGAGACAATCACGGCGATAGCGTGGGCGCTTCATGTCTCGCCACTCAATTGACGAGCAATCTCGTTAGCACTTGCTGCCGACTCGCCGTCAAGTGTGCTCATGAAGGTTAATTCTAAATGAAATTGAATCATTCCAATCAAAGAAGCATCGCACTTTTCTTAGTGGGCAATGTCACCGATAACATTGCGTGCAGGGACCAGTAAGGAACTCAGTGCAGTTGGTCGAAACCATAAATGCTAATCGACCAGCAGCCCAATGACATTTCCATTTTGAGACGAAGCTTTCTCAATGTCCTCTACCGACGGTGATGTAACCACCGAGAGGCATACTGTCAATGAATCATTTCGGAAACTATCCACATATGACACTTGTTAGAGAACTCAATGTGTAAGCTGATTGATCGGTGGCACGCAGCACTCTCGGTCATTTATTGTCATCAACTAAATCAGTTCCGGCTTGATCGCAAGACATACTGTACATAGCTATAGTGATGACTTAGACCCTAACCTCAGTGTCATTGTAGTAGTTCTCGGGTAATCGCATTATTGATGAATGAAACAACGAGTTGAAAAATTAGTAAATAAATGACTCGATTAATCACTGGATTTAAATTAAAAACTATCAATTGTGTTACAATTACAAATGTACAATTCCATTTGAACGAACTTTATTGATAGTGTCGCAATTCTGTAAGTATGGTAAATTCAATGACGTTCTAGTGGAGAATTGTATAGTGCTGAGTCACTAATGACAAGTCTGCTATCATGTCAATACTCAGGTGAAATAAATTGGCCGATTAATCACATGGCGAGCTTACATATCTAACAAATGCTAAAGTGTCAAATTCTTTTTAAAAATTAATTTTGTAATTTAATAATTAAGTTGGAGTTCACCTGACAGTTGCAGAGTTCTTCGGAATAGTAAGTACATTGTACATTATTCGAAAAATCGAGAAACTTTTCCTTGAAAAATGACTGACTTGTGACATTGACTATTTGCATGCGCATAGCTTGAATATTTAAATATGGAGAGAGAGAGAAAACATTATTGGTCACTGATATCATCCACTCCTTTGCCTATAGGAAACAAACTCATTACTAATGAATCATTAGTTGACATTGAAATATTTCATTCAATATGACATCATTTAAAGAATAAATAAAGCAGAAGAGTATTTTTACATTTTTTAGCAAGTTATAAATTAATATAACTTGCATATTAAAATATTTAGTCAAACACTTGTTAATAGTGAAAATGCGTCATTTTACAAAGAAAAATGCTCCACCAGAGGGCTATGTGAAGACCTAAGAAAAGCGTGGTTGATGTTCTCTTGCCTCTCCAAGAGCGGTGAGCCGTGTTGACTACAAAGGAGTCATTTCGTAACTGATCTTCTCTTTTCGTAGTGCTCACTTGGTGTTGGCAACGAGGCTTGATGGTGGTGACGACAACATCAGTGGTGTTAGTGGTTTGATTTGCAATGCGCGCCACTCTGCACAGTCGGATTGTGCACCTCGCTTAGCACGGATCAGTGAACTTTCGACTTAGAGTTCATTTGTGGCTTACCAGAATACCTCATCTAATCTTGTCATTTATTATCTGAAAATATTATCCGAAGTGTATCTGAGATAAGAGTTTATTTTTGTGAGTGTTATTGCACCTATTATTTGAATGCAAACTGTTTCATTAGAATTTATCAAAGTGTCAACTCAGTGGTTTTCGGTATGTCGATTAATTGTGTTTTTTTTTTGTAGACATCATGAGTCAAGTGAAGCAAAGTGAGAACTAGACAGTGTTTTATGTATGCTTTGTGAAACCTACATTGCTTATGTGAAAAGTGAATCGGTTAAGACTTGAATCACTACTGTATGAGTCGTAGCTTTTTAGTTGAATCTCTCAATCGAGAGCCAGCGAACGAGTTTGACTCGCATCTGCAAAATGCGTTGTGAAATATGAAATCTGTCGACACCAGATTATAATATAAAAATGGCATCACGCAAGATGCCATTCTGCTTAAATGAAACTAGAACGTACTTTGTACAGCAATATAGGAATACCATGAGTGTGATGAAAAGGAAGTGTGCGAGACAACGTGCCTAATGAAACCATTTGGAGCATGTTTCGCTGGTACTTGTTGATATTATTGTTAGAATTGCCCACCCAACGCTAACTCGTTTCTATTTCTCTCGTGTGTCAATGTGTGTGTTTATTTAAATCGATGCAACTTGGTTGTTTGCAAGCCACCGTGCGGTTTGTTCCTGCAGTCATTCATCTATCATAGCGGCCAAATGTTCTGTTTAGTTAGTTGGCAGTGGTCGACTTCTTTCCACTACCCCTTCAATGTTGCTTCCGCATGCAATGGTAATTGATCTCGTTAATTAGCAAACTCTACTGCTATTTTGCTCAGATTTCATCAGTCTACGGTCTTGATTGAACACCAAAATTGAAGTCAAACGATTAATTACGATTAAAAAACTTTGATTTGAGTCTACTCGATCTTTTAATGAACTTGTGACCTTGTCATAGAGAATATTTATTTTTTGCGTTTTAATTGAATCGTCAATTTTCAAAGTGTTTGCAGTGAAATAGCACTCTCGTTCATTAGCGACCAGCCGAACAACCGGGCGGCCATCTAGGCCAAACTTTACTTCACTACTCGAATTCTCAAGCAGTGTGGTGGCCGGCGAGACGGCGAACACGCGTAGATGGACTGATTAGCGTCTGGTGTAAGATCTCCCCTCTAGATAGAATAATAGTGTCACCACCTTTTTGATTCTGTCTACACTTTCATTGCCACTGTCATCTCTTTACTTAAAGTACTCTCGAAACCTTAGGTTTTCATTCATAGTTTTTAAGACTACGAACATTAAAAGTCAAATTTTCTAGAAAAAACAAGTTCCGCGCAAGTAAAACAATTAGGTTGCCATGGTTATTCGTCATTAATTTTAATTATGGCTGCTGCATCACTGGTCTCAGTGCCAGACTAAATAATGTTTGATCCTGGCTGGATTAGGGCAATGAGGCTAATATGCCTTTTCGACGACTACCAATCAGGCGATCACCTACTGAGGCGGTTGTCGCATTTACTATTGTCAATCAATCACTAGTGAACTTGGTGCGAATTGGTTTGAGACACGATGCAACACACAGGGCGTGCTACTTATCCAGCCTGACCGGTAGTTAGAAAAGGCCCCATGCTCACCTTATCGCTTTCTAAGGCATTTCGCCTCTTGAGCGGATTAACTCACCCGAGCCTAGCACTTATCGCGTCACTGTGGCACCAGGGGTTCCAACAAACTGTGCAACTCAATGTCACTGCCAGTTAATCACAGTACTGGCACCACTATTGTGACTGGATGCTGGTCACATCCACTCATTGTTGCACTCAACTCTACAGTCCAACCAATTGACCATTTGGTCGCTGATTGGCAATCGAGTTGTCTGTGTGTGAATTATTTGCTTCGTGTTGTTTGTGTAGTGCTACCAATTTGACAGTTGTCTGTCTATGTTGTATGCCTGCGTTGAACTTGGCAGGCAGTTATTAAATCGAGCACTTCGATCACTAGCGAGATGCCGTAAATGGAGAATTGACACTATGTTGCATAGAGGTGAGCACCACTGGTTAATTTGTCCGTGTTCAAACCTCGGATGTGTTGGCGCATTGATGTGCTTCTCACCACAGCTGCTTGTCATGTGAATATGACACTGCACGTATTTGAATAAAACCTCACCATCGGCATTGTCGCCGTGAGTTTGTCTCTGAATATTTGTATTACCAGTGAATTGCGACTATTTCCAGCGACTATTCTAATTTAACTTTGGTAAATTTAACTGTATGATGATTATCGTGCAGTGAGCCATCTCAACACATTCTGCCTTGGATGGATGAAGTCAGTCACTACATACTCGTGATTGAAGTACCGTTACCGAATCCATCCCCCTCGTCCACTCATGCATCACCATGAGATCGCAAGCCTTCGGCACTATATCCATGAACGACAAACTACCTCGTTCTATCTCTACTATCCCTACGCGGGTTATCGCCAAGACCATAACCACGCCAGTAACATCGAGAATCAAGTCAAATGTCAAAAGCAGCACTTGCTCTCTACCGACAAGTGAACCTCGGTCAGCGGCTAGGCGTGTATCGACGTCGACAAGCAAACTAGGTGTTTCGTTGCCAGTGGTACGTCCACCGACTCCGGTGCGTACCACCACAACTATGACGAGTGGCACTAAGACACGATCATCTAGTGCCACTCGTTCGCGCGTTAGTTCAACACACAGTCTTAACCAAAACTCACCAGCAGATTATGTGACACTACTTGCTACAGGTCAGTGATACTAACAAGGTGAAACAATATCTAATAACATTAACGTCATTTTTAAGCACTGGAAAGCGGTGATTTAAAACGGCGACAACAATTGATGGCCAATCTGTGCCAGTGGTGCATCAATGAAGACCATGTTGGCTTCTGCCGAGTACTCAACGTTCTCTATCGCTACCAGGTGAGTGGATAAATTACGAGCACAGGAGCAATGGTCAGTAGTTGGTGTGTGGTGTGACCCGTGATAGGGCACCACATGTCCCTATTGTGCCTGTCTGATGAATGTCTTGATTGTGCCGTATGCACCGGGCAGATCGATTAATCATTAACACTTACAATAAATATCACTGCAGCTTTCGCAGTTACGCAATCATTCAGGATCATTTCACTCATACCTGAATGTGTTAGTGGATCAATTGGAGGAAGCACTGAGAGAAAGAAAGAAGCCTGCCGAAGAGATCAAGCGGCTTGGGTGGTGCGAGTACAGCGCCACCATAGTGGAGTTAGTGAACCACCTCTTTCGGCTAATGCCTGATTCCAACGGTCGTCTCACTCTGCGCATTCAGCTTGACTTGCGCTTCGACCAACTGGTTAACACCGTTCTTCTCTCACCTCATTTCTTCTCCTCCTCGCTAGTGCTTCAATGTCGCACTTTCCAACAAATGATATCCGCTCAACTGGAACAGTTCTCCAAGAATTTGCTTGATATCGATTGGTCAGTTTCTTCAATAACCACTTCATGCGCTTTCTCAGTATGTCTTTCTCAAACCATGACTGACAATTCAGAGCTGGTTGGCCAGTTAATGCATAAGTTCTATTTATTCTGGCGTCGTGCACAGCAACCCAAATCGGCCAAATGCATCACCAAAGTTTTTATGCTGTTCGACAAATTTCTTGAGCTCTTCGGCAAGAATGAAGACTTATCTGATTGTTGTGATACTGATAAATATTATGACTGGTTACTATCTGAATTGGATGTCATGAATGAGAAGGCCATTCAACGAAAATTTCATCCGGATGAATCTTCACTCTCTGCGTATTCATCGATCCCATCTTCTTCCATAGCTTCACTCAACTCGCTCGAAACTCATTTGTTCACATCTGGCGAGGAGAACAATACTCAGTGCAATTCTTCCATATCATCCACCTCACTAAGTTTACCACCACCTCCACCTCCACCTCCCCCACCGTTATCAATAACAGCATCATTAACATTAGTACCGATTCCTCCTTTGCCTCCACCACCATCGACAGGAGTACCGATTCCTCCCCCGCCTCCACCACCATCGAAAGTAGTACCAATTCCTCCCCCGCCTCCACCATCATCGACAGTAGTACCTATTCCTCCACCCCCTCCTCCACCACTACCTCCCTCAGCATTATCAAAATCATTTTCATCTCCAGTAAATTCAACCCAAACTCAATCCAAGTGTTTGAATAATGAAACAACAAAAAGTGAAAGTTTTTCCACCACTGATATGTTACCAAAAAAACCAAGGACTAAAATGAAAACGATTAATTGGAGCAAATTGTCTATAAACAATATAGCTTCGAATCGCTCAGATCCAAATGTATGGCTTCTCATAAGACAAAAGCTGACAGCAGCAGACCTATCCATTTGTCAAGCAAAGAGTGATAAAGATGAAAATCGTTTGGTAGACTTTGAAGAGCTTGAGGAATTGTTCTGTCTACAGTCGACTTCAAGTTCGTTACTGGTGCCAGGTACAGTGCAGTCGACGCCCTCCAATTCGTGTCCCAACTCGCCTCGACTTGGCCGACGCTGCCCAAGTGCTCTCAACTCGTGCAACAACTCGACCAATGGCACTAACTCAGAAACTTCTTCTCTCAGCGACAACAACTCTCTCGACGACTTTTCCCTAGGTGACTCTCATTGCTCCGAACCAATGATACAAATTCTTGATAGCAAACGAGCTCTCAGTGTTAACATTTTTCTGAAACAATACAAAGGAATAAATTTTGAAGAAATTGTTGATCTGATTCGCACCAAAAAGCATCAGGAGTTTGGTTTGGAAAGATTGCGCAGTTTAAAACATTTGCTTCCTGACCAGAATGAGATAGTTCAACTTCGCCAACATTCGGCAGACATTGACCGAATGCCACTAGCTGAGCGTTTTTTGTTTGTCTTGATTGGACTGAGCAACTACCGATTGAAGATTGAGTTTATGTTACTTCGCGAAGAATACGAGACTAACGTTCCAGCTCTCGAACGAGCCACTGAATGTTTGCGTCGCGCTACAGAGGAATTGATAAGCAGCTCGAAGCTTCAACAAATTCTCGCATTGGTTTTGGTCTCTGGAAATTTTCTCAATTTTGTAAGCACACTAGTTGTTTTTTCAAAAGTAATTAATGATCTTTTGTAGGGTGGCTACGCGGGCGATGCTGCTGGATTTAAAATAATGTCTCTTCTTAAACTACCTGAGATTCGATCAAACAAGCCAGGAATAAATATGATTCATTATGTTGCAATGGTAATAGAGATTTAAATGATTCATTGTTTAATGTTATTTTTTAATCCAGCAAGCGGAAAAGAAGGGCTTGATTGATTTTGGCAATGAACTTCCTAGTCTAAAAGAAGCTTCCAAGTAAGTTTTCACAATTTCTTTGTTTTCTATGTTTGTATATGAATTTATTGTAAATTAGGATTTCGATTGACAATCTAAAATTGGAGATTGGTTCTATATCAGACAAGATATCAGTCATCAAATTGCAGATTAACTCGAAGAAGGTAGCTGAATTCAAGAAAGACGATCAGGAGTTAGTTAGTGAAATCGATTTTTTTTTGCAAAAAAGCGAAAAGTCGATTAATCAATTAAAGGAGATTACCGAGAAAGACGTAGAAAAGTTGAGAGAGAAGATTGCAAAATTTTTCTGTGAAGATGTGGCGCAATTTAAGCTGGAAGAATGTTTTAGAATCTTTGTCTCCTTCGAGCAACGATTCAAGGTTGCTGTAGAGGAAAACAAGAAACGCATTGAGAACATGCAAAGAATGAAAGCTAGACAGAGCGCGGGTATAACACCAAACATGAGCAAGAGCTACAAGGAGAGCGACTTGATTGTACTGACCACCAACAACAAATCAACCACCGATCGACTTATGACTCGTTCTTATGATCCCAGTAATTCTGCCACTCCCACTGGTGATAAGACTTTCTTGCTTACTCGAAAATTACCAAGAGAAAGCACTGACGGTACTGCTAGTGAGATGCACACTAATTTAGTAGAGTTTCTCACCACAACCCCTACCGAGCTTGATGCCAGCAGCCTAGACGGCAATGTCTACGGGTCTAACTTGCGACGAGTGGGTTCGGGTAGACGGAGCTTCCGCAACAACGCCAGCACTAGTTCTGATGAGAACGACCGCGAACGTCACGCTTCGGCTAGTGAGACAAATGAGGCTGCATCTAGTTCTCAATCTAACTCGAGCTTCAATCGTTTCTCACCACTGCGTCAATCCTTCAACTACAAACCTCGTGATGCTGATGACAAAGTTATCACTATTCACATAGATAGTGATTTAGATAAACAACCTACTGACTGTTCTGCAAACCAAATCAACTCTTCGACTTTCACTTTTGTGCAAGAAACAGGAGAGCGTAAACAGTCACTTTCGAACAAAGCTAAATTAAACCCTAAAAGTTTTTCGTTTGATTTGAAGAAGAAACCATTAAATCAGTACTTTCAGCAGTTGACTGCCATCATATCACCCTCAAAGTTTGTGGAGAACAATGAGGCGTTGCACCGTGAGTTTGGGCATCATAGTGGAAGCGAGTGTCATCGAGTGCCAAATGGTGACCCTAATATCATTGTCACTACAGTGGCCAAGGCACCGCCTTCGCATCGTTCACCTTCGCTTCATAGACGATCTTCTTCGTTTGAAACTTCCTGCAAAACAACCCCTCTCAATGCTGCAATCGTGATGCCTGTTCGCAAGGAGGTCAAGAAGAATCCTGATCAATACGAAAGTTATAATAAAAATTCTTCGGATACTTTAAAGGAGATGCTAGAAAATAGTGGAAGACTTGGACCATCTTCACTCTCGTGCAAGTCACAAATCCCTGTAGGTGAAAATACTCTTCCGGAAATGCGAAGTCGACTCAAATCATTGACGCAAAAGAGTAGTTCACCAAGACGGTCGATGGCTGTATTGACTCGTGCCACTTCGTTGCCACAGCCCAAGTCGGTTTATCGTACACCTGCTACCATTTCGCGGACTAACCTTACCTCGGACCAGGGCTCACTTCTTTCGCTGCAACGTTCTTCGCAATTGGGAACCGTTTCGCTAAACAAGAAACTGCAACGTCCACCTTCCGTGCATCGCCAAGCATCTTTTATGAGTCCAACTTCTTCTTCAGCTGCTAAATCTAAACATCCTGGTCCACTTCGATTTCACTAGCCGCCAGTGTATTATGTTTCAACTTAAGTAGCCGAATGAGCAAGTGCATTTATTGATTTATCTACACTTAGAAGTGTTATAAATGTCTCTATATTTTGTTCGATTATGACCAAATATAAAGAAAAAAAACCTATTGAAATATGCGTGGGTACTGACTTGAAGTCAGCTGGCTTTAAATGTGTCAAGTGTCGACCATTGTCACTAACCTTGGTATCTCTGTGAAATTGCTTGAATTAGCTCGGTTGGCCCTCGTGAGTTGCCAAATTTGCTCGGATTACCTTTTATGGAGTGCTCAGTAGCTGGTAGTGTGGTGTGATGGTGTGGTGGGCACCGATGGCCAACTTGCACCCGGCCGCAACACAACCACCACTTGGTTGGTCACCACCGAGCATCGTTGGGTGGCCATGGCAAGGCCACTCATCCATTGCCCCATCCCCATTGCCGCCGCATCACCTGCTTGTCACACAAATGTATGGAAATCAAACAAGTTTGATTTGGCGCGCGCACTAAATGTCTAACAAGTTGACTCGGCAATTCAATTTAATCAACACCTCTGATTGTGCCAGGTCGGTTCAGTAGCTCCAACTAGTCAGTTGACATACATATACTGATCATACATAGCAATTCTTTGGAAACCTGACTCATCAACGTTTCTACTTAAACCTCAACCTTTTCTTGTGGTGATCATGGTTAATCTGACAAATGAGCGAACTACATTGCCCAATGAGAGAATTATTCCAATTCGAATTGAAAATACCAACGACAGCAACAGCAGCTCCGATGATGAAACGAGACAACAATCAGCTCAAAAGGTCTCACTGGTGGTTAAGAACGAGAAAAAACCGGCGTCAGCAAGTTATAAGGAAGTGAAGATTCCCGTAATAATAACCAACAAGTTGGATGATTCGAAGCTTAAGAAATCGGATAAAGACGGAAGTAAAAAAGAAAAGTTGGGAAACAAACAAAATAAAAGCGTGAAGGATAACAGAAGCAAGAGTAAAGAACAAAAAAGTGACTCAAACAACAATCCAAATGAATCAAGTTGGAAGAAAGATAGCAAAAATTCGAAATTGGAAAACACTGTGATTACTGTGCAACCAGGCAAGTCTATTTTGAAACATCCAGTAGCGACATCCACTCCTATTCCAGGTGAACAACACGAGAGGAGCTTTAGCAATATGACTGTGGTGCACAAAGGACCTTCCAAAAAATCAAAGTGCCACTCTTGGTGCTGTTTTCCGTTTGGCTTGTGCTGTGTGTGCGCACCTTTCGAATGTGAATGTTGTGATTGTTGCTACCTGAAGTGTTACAGGTGTCAGCAATGCCTCTGTCAATGCTGCAATCAAAAGTGTTGCTAATATGGCTGTTGGAACCCATGAGAAACATGTTCCAACAACCCGACACAGCACAAAACGACAACAATGGTGTTACGGTGGACAACCTGACTGCAGTCATGACTTTATGGGGACACTCATCACGCACCAACCTATTCAGCAGCATGTTTGCCCGAAAGCGAGAGGGCTTATGTCACTCTCACTCTTCTCATTTCTTCAACTCATCTTTCCCGGTGACACATCATCAACACCACTCGTACTTTCAAAATTGCTACATCATTGAGGCAGATTACTCTACCAAGATCGAAGGTGGTGCAATGCGACACTAAGCATAGGCCCACACTTCACTCGGTCAAGCATGGCTTGCAAACCCATGCATCTAGTTTGGCACTTGCCCCAAAATGGAATATTGTAACCTACCGCTGTGTTCAACTTTTAGAACAATTTTATTGTTGGATGCTTTGCGGCTGACCTTTGTTCATTACGATGCATTCTATCGCCATTCAACCCGTATTTTGGCGATGTAGCTTGCTGCTACTGTTAGTAACGATACTTACAAATAGCCAAGAACTACCAACATCGACTTCAACTGTGCTTATTCATTTCACCCTGGAGCACTCTCATGGCTCATTGTGGCGGATTACTGATCTCTCCTGGCTGGCTACTAACGTTGACGAGCCTTTTTGGTCAATAAAACACCGACTAGTGCGTCAAACTCACCATCGTTATCCACTAATCGGTAAGTAATAATTGACAGCATCTTGTTTACCTACTTGATTAATTACTCACCTTTGCAGATTGGCGTCATTTGCTGAAAGCAGATTTTAGTCATAAGTTCAGTGATAGACTGATTCGGTTGGGACACGAAATCGATGAGCCATTACTTTTACATGGCGATCAAAAGCGACAGCAGTTTCTGCTGGCGTGTGACCTTACAAGTCAACACTCTCCGTCAACAAATGAATTTGTTCAGAATTGCACTCTTTTCAAGGTGGAAACTTTGCGCATAAACCATTATGCACGACCAAAGTTGAGCTTACTGTTGAACGTGTTCTTAAACACTACCAGACAGGTATCATCTAAGCCTGGTGGAAGCAGTCTAGCTGTAAGTGACTCTAAAGGCCCTCTCTATCGGCTTGCTTCAGTGATTGAGGAGAATCGGCGTCTAGTAGTTCGTTGTCTTCTCAAGAAGCGTTGCTTAATTCAGCAGCAGCATCACAGCACTGAGCACTGGTTCACCACCTCTCCACTCAACGCTCTCCACCAACCCTCCGTTACTTTGCTTGCCCAAACTGATCATGCTACTTACACCGCTTGGCTCTTGGTCATGGTCATCTGTCTCTTTTCTACCATTTTGGTTCTTTTTCGGTATTACATAGTACAAATAAACTTGATACAATAAAAATTAAATCTCTAAAACTGAAGTTTCTCTCATATGGGTTGCAAGTTTATACTAAAAGTTGCTCATATTTGAACTTAAAATACATTAGTATAGAATTATTAATTATTCACTTCTTGAAAACAAAACTCATTTATCTCTTTGCAATTCATTTTTATTTTTAATAATTTACAACTCATTCAACAAATGCTATTTTTTGTAAACACTCCATACTCTATACAATTTAATTACAATAGTGCTTCAAGTTTATATTTTTTTATCTTGTTATCTTGTAAGCAGTGTAGCTTTAACTTCAAATTGATTGAACACCGTTTACCTTTTACTTTGCTTCTTGTTTTTATTTAATTTTGAAGAGTAAAACTTGATGCACACTGTATTCATTGATATTAATAGCATAAATTAATAAAAATTTCTAAATATGTTAAATTTTTAATTTAAAAATTATAGAATTAAGATTAAAGCAATTAATAAAATGTTGTCGGTTATGAAAAAGCCATTTGTCAAGATGTAGCTTGAAATTCAGTCTTGAATGGCGGTAAGTAACGTAGTAAGTGGACAGAGCAATCCGGCTGTTGCTGTTTGTTGACGTAGGTAGGCTGTGCAGCAGTGTGAAAGCTACCAAATGGTAGCAACCGCGCCACTGCAGACTCCACTCCGTGGGCTGTTCCACAACTCGATTCTGGTTATACTCGAGGAGCTTTGAGCCTCTTCACTGGTGACTCTGTCAGGCTCTGCTTTGTGCTTAATCATGCTAGACATTGAACAATCTAATTTGAGGTTGAGTGCATTAATGCATTCTGTGCTATCATGATCACTCGACACAGCGCACAATTTCCAAGTTAATGTTTTATTATAATCATATCACCAGCGAGATATGTGTCGCCTGTGACGACGACGATGCACATAAGTTTACTACCAGTTACTGTTGTGCACAATAACATTGCTCACTAGTCATATTGTACGTGCAAATATCAATGATTCATTGTGTTTATCGTGATTCGTTAATTCGTCACTGACAAATTCATTACGAAACACTTCCCGGGTCTACTACTCGTCAATACTATCTGGAGGGATGATTTCGAAGAGCTCCATTGAAAATGGGACTAACTCAGATGCAATCATGGTAGCAGAAGATAAGTGTAGTAACAGCAAGGTGGCACCGAAGGAGTCTACCTCATCTCCTCTGGTCTCGCCACGAGTCGAGTTAAGCGATTGTGCCAACGAGAATGGTTACTCTTACACCATCTCGCAGTCAACCATTTCAGGTGTTTTGCATATGCACAATACAAGTGCTATCGATTGGTCTCCAAGTGGCTTGATCGCATATGGCTGCCAAAATCGCATTATTGTCGTGGACACTAATCACTCGATGACATTTCGTCAAAGTAAGTGCTGATTGATTGTTGATTGTTTTGCAATGCTAATTATTCAATTGATTCTAGCTTTACATCGACACAAGCACGTAGTTTCTTTGATACGTTGGTCACCTTTGACAAATCATCTTTGTTTGGCTTCAGTGGACATCAATGGTGTGATCATTATATGGAATGTGGTTGAATCTACTACGCTTACCGTGATTCTCTCTACAAATGAAACCAAATCAGTCAATTTTTTTCATTGGATTTATCTTGATCGTCACTCTAAGTCAAATGCAATCATTAACACTACAAATTTTGGCGACAGTAGCTGGTGTAATACCAAATTATCCACCGATTCCACCTCGTTTGCTCCTGTTTCTGCTACTAATTTGTTTTTGTTGGTTTTTAATCAACAAGTCAATACTTTTACAATTTTTGATGCTGAATTAGGCGAACCGATTGCCAAGTGGACACCTGATCTCCTCGTTTCCAATGTCTCTTACAATCCGTTCTTCCAGTTCAACCGCACATGTGACAATAGCATGACTAATCTTCTTCTTGGTCTAAGACCGATATCAGGAGAAGACCGAATTTATCTCGCAATTGCTCGATTAAACGAGTCTGATTTGTGCAATGAGTCCTCGAAAGAACCAAAGAAACTAAGTGTAGCACCAACACTATACTGTATGCAGTCGAGCGACGTTTCAAGTCGCAATCGCTCTTTTCGTTACGATGTCATTACTCGAGTAGAGAAAGCAAAGGTGAACCCTCAACTATTCACGGAGAATATTATGAGTCATTTGTCTAACCAAGGCAAATGGCACAGTTCATCAAACGAGTCTTACATCCAACTGGAACACCATCGAGCTGTGCGCAATCAAGTTTTTGTTGTTTTCACACGTGACATTTATCTTATTGATTTATCTATTGAGTGTATTGTTACTATCATTCCCATCGAGCGCAATTGTTCTAAACTGATTCGTATCTTTTCCTGTGCACAGCGAAACTCGTTTTACGCTTTTCATGAAACAGGAAACGTTTCGTTTCGTTTCTATCAGAAGAAGGTGATTCGCGACCGATCAAACCAGACCCAAAGTATGCTGATTAGCAAATCGTCTACTAACAATGAATCTAGTAACGTTGATACTGCCGTTGGACAACAGTGTTTTCTCAATGTGGGCTATATCAACCTCTGTCAATCCGAATCAATTCGATTGACCAAGCAAAACAAGATCTTTGGCTACTCCGTTTCACCAAGTGACGAAACTCGAGTGGCATTTTTGCTTAGCTCGGGACGCATTGTAGTTAAGTCACTAATTTGTCAAAAGATGATTCAAAATGAAGAGAAATCACTTCTAAGTTACATTGTGAATCAGGAAGTTCAACTACCTTATTTAAGTGATATGATTAAACCTCAGGAGTACAAGCTTGGGGCATTTCTGGTATTGGATACACCTGATGAGCCTAAGTCACTTGATTCAATTTTTTACAAGCTGATTGTAACCAATTTCCTGAGTGGTCTTAATTCGTTGCCAACCGTGATTCGCATGTGTCCACCACTTACCTTGCAGAATCTTAGCAAGCACAAGCCTTTGTTGGCAGTTGGTGACTCACTAGGTTTAATTCAGATATGGTTATTGAATGGTAACACTGCTCACCCGTATCGCGAGTTTAGTGTTCATTCTTACCCAATTGCCGGTATTGAATGGACTAGTTTGAACTCGCTCATCTCGTACTCGTATCCAAGCATCACTTCACCCTCGCATCACTCTACTGCAAATCACGCACTCAGTGCATTCAATCTTGTGTCTGGTTCTGGAAGTAGCAGTGGCAAGGTGACCAATGAGCTGGTTTATCTCGAAATCACCACCGGTCGGGTCACGCCCTTTCGCACTAATCGTATTCACGACTCCTCGCCGATTGAAGCGATTCGCGTGTCTCATCTCAAGCAGTATCTTATCATACTCTTTAAGCGTGATGATCCCTTCGAAATTTGGGATGTCAAATCACTTACTTTGCTGAGAGTGATGTCGAAGAACATGACCAACATATCTGCTGTTGAATGGAGTCCTCTCTACAACAAGAAACATATGACAAAGCAATCGAGTGAGACAGAAAATAAACATTTCGAAGCTACTAGACCTATCAAAGAGAATTTCATTGTGACAAGTCGTGAGCTATATCATTTCTCAATTGAAGGTAATCTTGTGCGTGAGTTGGCTTGCATTCCGCCTGATGCCGAGAGTGGAAACGTCAATGTGACCAGCATTGCATGGAAGAGTGATCAAGTTTTATTGGGCGATGCTTCGGGCACACTCAACGTGTGGGATCTCAAGCGCAAGGTTTCAAGAACTGAAGCTACTTATCGTAGTTGCATCCGCAAAATTCGATTTGGACCAGGACGTGGCAATATGAAGTGTCTCATTCTCTACTCTGATTATGGCGTTGACATCTGGGATATCAACGAGTTTCGATTATGCGCTCAACTCAAGTATCCACGAGACATCAACTTCAAGATAATTGATCTTGATTGGGCTAGCTGTGATTTGCCTATACTATCCACTGCTGAAGGATTTATTTTTATTACCGATTGCAAACTGAAAACTTACTCTTCTCCAATTAGTTTTGAAGCAGATGTTAAGCGAAATGATATACTTTTGAATGAACAAAGTAAAGAAAAATTTTGCAACTTCGATCCTTTTGGCATAAGACCAGACCTGATCATTAATACCAGCTTTATATCGTTCGATTTAAAGAAACATCTAGTACGCGATTGTTTATTTCATATATCTTATAAATTGTGCACTACAAGTGAAGATGATTCAGAGGGTAATTCGAGATCATCGATGGATATTCGCAAGTACATTAACTCACAGATATTGATGTCTAAATTATTTAAAAATCCAGATGATTTCGATTTTTGGAGCATTTTATGTTCTATTTTGTTCAGTGATGAACTAGATTCTCGACTCGATCTCTTTCTAGACTCTACTCAGTTCCGTCATTTGCAACAAGAAAAATTGATGCTACTTGAGGCAAATCGCAAGACCTACTCTCACGCTTGTCATGCTTATCAACTGAATCTCAGATTACGTAACTTTCATCGAGCTGTACAGATACTTCTTGAGACGGAATCTTTTTTAAGCAATTCTTTTGGCGAGATGAATGAGAATCCCCGACATAACGTGTTCTATGTGGATGCGCTAAAAGCTTGTCTCATTGCTTCACTCCAATCAGAGGTAACTGACAAGGTTCGCGAAATGAATCGCAGTGCTACCGACAGCTGTGACACTCTGGATCTCACCGAAGATGAAAGTAGTGCTGGGCCCGTCATCGAGAGTGATTGCCAATTAGCCGCAAACGACACTAAAGTAGCACCCGTAGTCAAGTTGGTTGCTACTAGTCTTATCGCCAATGGACATATCCTTGAGGGTGTTGAGTTGTTGAATTTTATTTCGAAGACTTCTGACTCATGCCGCTATTTGCAGAGTTGCGAGAAGTGGTTAGAGTCCGTATGGCTAGCTAAGGTAAGGCTTGTTGGACGATTCAATCTATACTAACAGTTATTGTCTACTTGTGTTTGATATAGTCAAGTCTCGATTCTCATGAATGCACCGAAGTTATGCGACGCTGGTGTGAACACTTATTGAGTTCAAAGTGTACTTCGGACCAACAAACTGCGGTCAAGATGTATCTTTCAAGGCGTCAGTTTAGTCGAGTTTTGCGCACTCTCAACCGACTCGGTGATCTCAAAGCTTTCCCATTTGCCGTGATTTGTATTGGGGCTCAGCTGATTGACATTGAAGCTAATCGTGACATTCTTGAAGAGATTTTTGATCGTTTTGTTTCTTTTTTCTTTGATTTTGACGCATTCGCTTTGAGCAACATAAAGAACGGATCTCTTAGCCACGAGGGTGGCGATGTTTGTAATAGCACAATAGACAAAGACATCTCGCTATCTCTGCAGAACTGTTGGTCTTTCTTCACTGGAACTAATCTTTTTCTCTAAGCAAGTATTATTTTCTTTTTCGTTTTTTTCTTTATTTGTCTTTGTACATTCCGTTACATGATTATAAATTGTTGGATGTAATTTTCCCTGTTATTTGTGTTGCAATTTTTTGTTTTGAAAAATGTTTCAATAACACTTTGACGAATGATAATGGCAAAGACATAAGTGAAACATTGTCAAATTGTATCGTTTGAATTTGGTATGAATTGCTTATTTATTCTGGGCAAAGCTTTGGAGGCAGATAGTGATTACCCCAGTAGGTTATTTGTTTTGACTAGGGAGGGAGTGATCGAGTTGTTTGTACCACTGTCACTGTGGAAACAGTGTTGAGAGCGACTCGCGCGCTTTGGTACACTGCCAACTCGCTCTGCAATTCTGCATGGCGTCAGTTAATCAGTCTGATCAGAGGATATGTTGATTCGATTGCTTGGTTTGATTTCCTGGTGTTACTGCAAGGTTGTAGAGCAAAGGCGAATGCCGGATGCAGTTTGGCGTGATGGTACCACTGGTGCAGTTCATAATTGAATTGGGTGCAGTCTTTCTTGTTGAGAAGATAGTGAAGCGCGACATGTGGTGGCCTTGAGGTCCGGTCAGTGGCGGTGACCCTCAACGATTAGTGCCCCATGGTGGTTTTCACTAATTAGCACAACACTGCCCGCACGACCCACACCCTCCACACTCTCGTCTCACTCGGCTCGGTGACAAGTGAACCGTGCAGCAGTATCAGTGAGAACTGAGAACACATGCTCTTCCATAGACACCACTGAGATGACCACAGCGCGCTACTGGCCCACACTGTTCCCATCAAACACTAGCACACGTGCCACACTTCTTCGCCAACGCCACTCAACTAGACCATATTCAGTGACATTTGGACAGACCCTGGCACAGTTGATCTCAATGATCTCACATCTCTTGTTTCCTTGATCGACATTCGCATTTAGTCTCCACTTTGTCCAAAAATATGTTCTCACTGTGCTTAGACTTGCGTGGTAGACGTCTCAGATAATCGAGTTGAACCACGCTTAAAGGTCTGCTAGTTTTTTTGAAAATTACTTTGTTTTAATTTTAAATTTTATTTACAGATAATTGGTGATACAAGCTATTGGTTTAGATCTAAATGGATAAAAGAAAATATACTGAAAATGCCTTCTTACTCAAAGCCTTTTTACTCATTGTTTCGTCGCAACAAGTATTTCTTTGTTGGTTGTTTAGCTGGCATTGTACTCTCCTCAATCTTTATGCCAGTGCTCGAGGACTGTCATCATCCTTACCGCAAGGCTTTTCTGGATCACTTTCAAATTCTTAAGGAATCACTCCAAGCAAGTAGTGAGCATCATGATCTTCCAGTTCGTTTGGAACATTGGTTCCATGAAGTGATTCATTCCAACTATAATCCGGTGATATTAGACCGAGCTAGTTTGATCAATTTAACGGTCATTCGTAAAGATCTTGATCAAATGAATCGAAAAATGTTTTTCAAAGACAAATCCATGATACGTGATAAGAAACTCAAATTCTACCGACCTAGGTTTCATGCTATTGAGCTCAACATTCAATATAAACTTGTGATATGCATTTTGATACGACCTTCTTTTATCAAGTCTTTAAAATACAAATCTCCAGAAAGTCAATCACAGTCATCTTTTTATCATCAACTAATCAAGGATTACATGAATTTCACTAGTAAAGTACTTTTACCAAAATATCAAGAACACATACTGTATTTTCTTCCAGATATCACTAATGACAACAATGGGGATGATAGTGCCAATATTATAGTTTCCTCTATGGAAGGACGCAATCTGAAGAATTTAATCGGCGAAGCAAACCAACCATATCACACTCGCATGATCAACCACTTAGTTTTTTACAATATAATTTCGGAATATTCCTTTGTTTTGATGTTAACTGAACAAACCTTAGTTTACGAGCATAATCTCAATCACCTGTTTCAACAATGGACTGTGGACGATTTTGTTTTGAGTCTATCAGATGGCATACACTTTTCAGACAAGAGTGACAAGTTTAAAATATTTACAAAGTTTTATCTCGAACAGAATTGGGGTCAAGATGATTGTGTCTTAAACTATGGCTTGTTACTAAGTTCGAAATTGATTTCACAATGCCAGTTTGATTGGTCCTGCTATTCAAAGCGCATTCAGGACAATCCATTCACTAACTGGCACACTTCACTTCATTTGTCTAATGCCACTTTAGAATCATTAGAAGCATTTGAAAAAAACAAAAATAAGAAATCAATTCTGAATTCAACTTTTCTTTATCCCATTCATTTCCGTTCTGATATCTTTTGCTTTGTGTATTTACTTTATTCACTCGATCGAAATAAGCAATTGAAAAAATCAATTTTAAAAATTGAAAACCGTATTGCTGAATTAAAACAAAATAGTAATATGTTGGATAAGTTTGAATGGCCTCTTGGAGTGTTTGGATATCAAAAATCAATAACTCGTTATGAAGTTATAAGATGGACATTTTGGAATGAATCTCACGTCCTGATGCCAAATGATGTTGAGGTGGTCCGTTCTTTAAATCAATGCGAATTAAATGAATTAAATAAGCTGAAACTTAATATCATTCAATGGATTAAACGGAACAAACGTGTTAAAGTTGACAAAAATAATTTTTCAATTGAAAATCTATACCGCAAATTTGACGCTGTTCGGGGATTGGAGTACATTGCAGATTTGCGGTCAAACAATTTTTTTGAATTAAAACATTTGAGGTTGCAAATAGTGAAATCTCTCAACCCTGTAGAATTGGTCACAGATGTGCCATACAACTCAGAGAGTCTTCGTCTTACTTTGGTTCTTCCAGTGCGAGGTCAGCTTGAAGTGCCACTAGCGATTCGATTTCTCAACCAATACGCGAACGTGTGTCTCAAGAGTGCCAATCATCAAACAAGCTTGATCATTGCATTAATTCACACAAGGCATTTTATTCTGAATGAAACCGTTGAGTCGATAATTGAATTTGAAAATAAAGAATTTGAGCGTTTAAAGCAAGTTTCAATATATCTGCAATCGAAGTACGAAACATCTTCTCCCAAGATGATCTTTATAGACATTCACCCACCAGATCCAGTACCAAATCTAAACGTTCAGCTACCTCCAACTCGGTTATCTAAATATCCGTCCGAGTTGGTTTATCTCGATCTCATCACCCGTTCGCTGGCTGCCTCATCTCAAGAGCCATTTCTGATGATGCACTGCCGCAGTAACATAGTTTTTACACAAGATTTTCTCAATCGTGTTAGACTTAACACTATCTCCAATCATCAAGTGTTTGCACCAATTCCCTTTGTCGAGTACCAACTACGCACTACGCTTTCTAATAGTATTTTTCAAGAAATGCTGCGACACTCACAGTCGCCCAGTGATTTGGTTGCATCTATCAATCAGTTAGGTGACAAGGCGAGAGCACTCTACTTCGATGTGCGTAAGGATAATGGATATTTTGACGAAACCAACGGAGATGTGGTAGCCTTTTATCTTAGTGACTACGTTCGGGCCCGTAAGCAAACTCAACGCCAGTTTCCACTGGCGCGAAATCACCGTTCTATAGTGATGTATCAAGAGCAGTACTATAACGCCCAATTCGATCTACTCCATCTGTTCCTTTTCGGAAATTCCTCTTCGGTGCAAACAATCAACCAGATGCGCTCGGTAGAACCCGATCTCAAGTTGTTTTACGATTCCATTCTCACCGACTGTGACTACTTCGAGTCTAACATCTTTGCTTACCAAAGTTGTCTTCATCGACTCACGTTTGGACTAGGCCCCAAGCAAAAGTTGGCTTCTATTTTACTTGAATATCTCGAAACCAGATTTAAAACCATTTAAAACGGGTGTTAAAATCGACATACAGCTACTTTTTGTAAATAAATAAGACAATTTTTCTATATTCTAAGCTCTTTCCATCTTATCGAATTAAAATAATTTAGATTCTAATTTCTACCAGCTCGATTAATTAAAAAAATATATTTTAATATAATTTCAACCACTCCTTAAATCGAGTAAGATAAGATACATTCTCTTTAAGTAGCACTTGCCGAAGTATAAAATAAGTCTTTTTTAATTGTAAAAATAGTTCAAAAATAATATCTTACAAATAATAAAATAAAAGACAAATAAGTTAAGTTGTTTATTCAATAAGAATGTCCACTCGTGATGAAACACGCTTGCAGCCGTAGCGAGAGAACATTTCGGTATCAGACACGAACTGAATCTCGTTTGCCACCTAAAATAAGTGAGTAAGTACTTGGGTAATAGCAATAATGTGTGTTTTAGTACCTTTTCGACAAATAATGCTCCAGGTCTATCCAATGGATCGGCATACATGCGATGATTTCGAAGATAGTCTATGATACATTGCTTGATGTGCTCTCGTTCCAGTGGCAAAAATGGAACATAAAGATCCACCAGGCCTCGACTCACTAGTTCGGAATTCCTCAAACCACCCACTCGAAATGCTTCCGAAGAGATTATTTCTTCAAAATCTTTATATCTTATATCTTTTCGGGCAATGCCTTTATACCGCAGTTCTCTTACTTTTGTGTTGATTAACTCGCCACCGCTATTGCTATTTTCAAAATAAAACAAAAAAGAAAATTATTTTAGCTTAAAAACAATAAGTAAATAAAACTCTTTTAAATACCTTAGAAAAATAAATATAGCTTTGGAGTTTTTTGGCGGTAAATTATGATCTAAATATGGTACTAGAATATCTAAAAACTTTTCAGGAAATTTATCAACTTCATCAAAAATAAACATAGCACGTGGGCAGTTCTCTAGACTAGTTTCAACAAACTTTTTAATCTTCCTCTTCGTATCTAGTAGATTATCAGTTAAAAAGTGAGTTGCCGAAATGCGTGAAACAAAGGAACTGTCGCCAGTGTTGTTTTCTTTACGGTAGATAGTCTTGGCCAGTAAATTTGCCAGATGATTCTTGCCCACTCCCGTAAAGCCGTGAAATGAAATTGCCACTGATTTGGGAGGATTCTTGTTACGCAAATGTTGTCTGATACTTTTCTTCACCACATTCAGAGCAATGTGCTGACCAAAGATGTGTTGAGATATTTGATCAAAGTCGGGATCAAATACAATCCACTTGTCGGAGTCTGCTTCGTGACAGCACTCGCCCACATAGCAACTAACCTTGTCCTTGAGGAAATAGGCGCCCAAACTAACTAGGGTACCACTACCCACCATTGTCATTGGCTCGATTGAATGAGAAACAAGAACTGCATTCAACACCAGTAGAGCCACGGCACTTCGATGATCCACGATTCTCTCGATCATGCTTTTCTTCTTGAACTCAGAAACATCAAACTTATCATTGGTGTTGTTCAATCAAAATATACATATTTTGCAACATATATAGCATCTATAAAAGTTTGGTATTTTGTAGAAAAAAGTAAACAACATATAAGTAAACCAGACAATCAAAAATCAAAATTAGACAAATTTCAAAAATACAAACATAGCAATGTGTACGTAAGAAAATATAAACACGCCGTTGATTTGATGAGTATCGAAACCACAATCGATAGTGCTGTGTGCATTTGATTGTGTGCACTTTGCGCTGTGCACATGTTTAGGTTTTTTAAATTTTTTAAAATTAAAAATAATTGCTATAATTTTCTAAATTGTTTTGAACTCATTAAGATTACGCCATCTGACAATCATGCTTAATGCAATCAAAGGATTGACAGCTTTGGTCACTGGGGGTGGCTCTGGTCTTGGTCTTGCCGTATGTAAACAACTTGCCAGTCAAGGAGCACGTGTGGTGACCATTGATCTTAAGCCAAGCGAAGAGACAATTGAGAACATCACTGCAATCAAAGGTTGGCTGGCTTTGGATATTAATATTGTTATACTAATGACATCTATTTTAGGTGATATTAGGAAGAATGAAGATATCAATCAAGCCTTATCAAAGTGCACTGATCGATCGGGCAAACCACGATTAAATGTTCTGGTCAACTGTGCCGGGGTGGCTAATGCTTTCAAGATTTACAACTTTGTTTCGAACAAACCGCAAAGATTAAGAGATTTTTTAGATTTAGTTGACATCAACATAACTGGCACATTTAATGTCATTAGACTGGCCACCCCATATCTCGCCAACAATTCGCTCAATCCAGCAGGTAGTAGGTTTTTCTACGATTTATCATTATAAAATATTATAAACTAAAATAAACTTGTTTGCTAGGTACTAAGTCGGTGATTATCAACACATCCAGCATATTGGCATACGAAGGCCACGAGGGACAAGTGGGTTTTGCTGCTACTCAGATGGCCATCAATAGTATGACTTTGCCACTAGCCCGAGACTTGTCTGGCGAGGGAATTCGTGTCAACACGATCGCTACAGGCTTTTTTGACACTCCTCTTGTGACACGGTCAAACGCACCCGAGTTATTCGAGTTTATCCGATGCGCCACTCCGTGTCCTTCCCGTCTTGGTCAACCTGAAGAATTTGCTCAACTGGTGCAAGCCATCATCGAGAACAATATGTTAAACGGTGAGGTCATTCGACTCGATGGCGCGGTTAGGTGGCCTGAGCGTGGCTAATCGCTCTGAAAGCAACAACCATCGAGAAAAACTGTAACTTGTATATTTTTATGTATAGTTTTTTATTTTGTCTTTGAGTATATCTCCCAAAATTTATCTTAGGCTCAAAGTAAATTAAACAATAAAATGCACGTACAAAAATATATAAATAATTATACAAAGAAGACCATACAAGTTGTTGAAAAAAGAGATAGCGAGTATGGAACGAGAATCTAACTCTCGTTGCTGGTCATGTGGCGCATCATTTGCGTACTGAGCTTCTCGATTCGTTTGATATCTTGTGAGTTCTCGGTTTTATAGAGCAGACACACCTTGTCGTCGGTGCACTTGACCACCATGACGCCTTCTTTGTGTCGGTATTTCATCACCAGTCGACATCGCATCGGATTCTCCAGATACAGCGCTTCGGCTGCTTGTGCAAACTCGTTCCAGTTTTCTATGTATGGCATTTTAAAAGTATTGTGAAGCAAAAGAGCGCTACACCAAACGTATCACTAACTTAGGAAAGCAGGAATGTGAGAAACAAGTGATTCGCAAAAATCGTGCACGTGATTCAGGGTTCAGAGTAAAGCAGAGCCAGTTGTTTTTCAACTCACAGCTACCACAACTTCTGACACACGCATCACTCGCAACGTGTAAAAAAATGCCCGAAATTATTTGACAATCACTGAAGGAAACTTCTCATAAAAGCACTAACGATGCTCTTTGTCTCGACGGCAGATGGCACTGTCATTTATTTTTTTGCGCGCGTAAAGACAACACTCAAATGCTCAAAAAGGTTTTCTATCTATCCCTTTGTAAATTTCTCTTCAAAGAAATCTAACGTAAACCTGAGCCTGATCAGAACTAGTTTGCTGAGTTCGAGTGAACATTTCCAATGTTTTCACCTACTGGTTTATTGGTAGTGCTTTAAATTTTAAATAAAAACATTAAATCGTATTTTTTTACAAAGTAGTTTAATTAATTAGTAGAATTATAGTTTTTATTTTCGTTATTTTTTAAAAGTAAAATATGAATAACATTTTTAATTTACTATAATTTACAAATGTCGGAGATTATAATTGATTTGATCACTCGATTAAAAATCGGTTGTATCTTGCAGAATTTTTAAGTATCTAAAAAAATTTAAATTGAGGTAGATGACTGATTTGGTGCTGATTAATAAAAATTTATATCTATACTAAGTATAAGAATCTTAATAAATTACAATTTGAAAATAGATAAATAAACAAAATACAAAAATCACAACTTATTTGTTTTTAGATGGGAAAACATCAAAAAGTTAAAGGCAAATTTACGCCAGAGAGAGAGAGAGAGAGAGAGAGAGAGAGAGAGAGAGAGAGAGAGAGAGA
>DVQH01000362.1:0-27155 GCA_018231625.1 Papilio phestus
GAGAGAGAGAGAGAGAGAGAGAGAGAGAGAGAGAGAGAGAGAGAGAGAAAGATTAGAATCGATGCCTAAAATGGTTGAAGCGTCAGGAGGGTTGGAGGGGCTCGATGGCAGTGTTGTCGTAAAAACCGAAAGTGGGCTTGCACGAACTCGTCCATCGTCGATGACAAATTCCAAGTGACACTGACAGATTGGAGAGTGGCAAGATAGACAACATGCGACTTAGCCAAACATAGGTCTCATCAAAGCCTGGGCCAAAGGGAGGGGCAAACCGATTCAAACTGATAGAGTGATGGCTGGTGATAGGACAGGTCATGTCACGGGTGGATCGCTCTCTCTCTCTCTCTCTCTCTCTCTCTCTCTCTAACTCTGCCTCAAAAACAAACATCACTCAAGCTCTCAGTGGTCAGTTTTGTTTGCTAAACAACCAAACAAGTCCGAAATTCATCACACGGTATAACTTTTAAACTTAAACTTTTTTCCTAATCTAAACAAAATTCTAGTTTCAAACCCAAACCTTGGCCAGTGTTCTCAACTGCAGTGATAGCTTGTCATCAAGCGATAACAAAGGCCAGAAGTGCAGATTGTGGTTAGATAAACCTCAAATTAGCCTCAGTACAAAATTATACAGTGATATTTCCGTGCAATGTGTGTGCGTCCCAGTGTTGATAAACCCTTTGGTCCCACGGTGCACCATCGTAGCTAGACCAACAATTTGCCTTGTCTCAAGTTTCAAGGTTGCGCACTGGTGGTGTGAACGAGGTGTAGTGAGTGTAGTGGCGAGGTCGTGTCCCCTGTCTTGTCGTCTGTCTCAAGGACCAGACCACTTAACCCTGCCAGATTAACCCTGTCAAGATTAGACAAGACCGGTCATCACGCGAGACAATGACAAACTGCCTGAGCTACAGTAGCTAGTGCCCCACTGGGGTCAAGCCTGCGGGCACACTTGCGAACCTGTCAGGGTGAGCACAAAAGTAGGAA
Organism: Papilio phestus; assembly: GCA_018231625.1. Lineage (NCBI taxonomy): Eukaryota > Metazoa > Arthropoda > Insecta > Lepidoptera > Papilionidae > Papilio > Papilio phestus. The sequence continues at coordinate 979 of DVQH01000362.1, forward strand.
AAAGGGAGAGATTGACATCAGCTGTCTGTCGATCGGTGTGCGCGAGCGTGCCTGCCAAATGAGTAGGTTGGCGGGCCCAAGCCCACGCCGACCCGGGCCAATGCTAATGGCGGGTAATTGCGTGCTGCCAAAGCGTGGCTGGCCAACAACAAACTGGCGTTGGATGCACAGAACGCTTGGCCCAGCCAAACCCATGCCATGCCAGCGATCTCTTTTGTTGTCTCTCCCAGGCTTGTCATTAATGCTGGCTCACGGCTCACCAGACTGGCGTAGTACCCGAGAGAGAGAGAGCACCTCACCGGCAAGCTCACTATGGCAAGCGCAGTCATTTTCAATCAAAACCAAATTAAACCAGACACTTGACTGCACATGGCTCACGCCCGCAGGCGGTCAATCTCATTTGCATCCCACCCTACACCCCCTTAACCAAAAACTCCAGTTCCGTGTAGAATTGAACCAATTTACAATTAACTCGAAGCTAATTACAAATTCGCAATGACATCATCACCATCACCGTTAATGAAGTGATGCGTTGCTGTATTGAAGTCGAAAAGTCAACACTTTTAGTACTTCAAAATTGACAGCCTACAGTCAAGCCTGGAGGTTCGAATGAATCGTCTCCACTGGTATTCGTATTGCACGAATCAACAGAAACATTACAAATCCTTTCTCTCTTGTTTAAATTTTAATCAACCTCCAATAACAAAGTAAAAATAAGAGGGAATTAAAAAATTTAATTAAACTAGAACGCTACCTCCCATCCACAAGCCAACTCGAGACTTTAATTAGTGGAGAGGGCGCGCACAGGAGCCCAATGCAAATGATGGAAAAGTTTATCGCGGTATCACGAGAGTGCTCACTTCTCAATGGTTCCTCGGACTCGTTTGCAACTCGGTCTAGATTGACTTTCGCTGTACCGGTAATCCTCTTTGGGGAGCTTCGACGACTCATCAGAAACAGTAGCAAGATGAGATGTCACTAATGTCGGTCGAGAAAGAAAGACGGGAGCACGAGATTAACGCTTCATTGAGCTAAGTGGCGAAGAAACTTCACTGCCAGAGAATGTGTCTTGTACAATCTTGGTGACCCACTCGAGGAGAGCATTCGGACAACGCCGATCCCACCAAGCAATCGATCGACCGGTCGGCTTGTGATTTAGTCGATGCCTCTGCCTTGGTGGTCTTCTCCGTCAAGGTAGATTCGTAAATTCCGAACCTCGATGTCATAACTGTCAGATTGATGCAAGTCTATGTTAGATTTTGAATGAGCGAGCAATAAGCAAACGACAATGAACTTCAACTCATTTCTTCCTTTACATTTGAGAGAGAGAGAGAGAGAGAGAGAGAGAGAAACAGGAAACATGTAAATCATCGAGAGTGAGACTCCCACCACAGACACACGCGCACACTTTCACATGGCAGTAAAATGAACATTTTCATATCTCACAGAAGTGCTGCCGGCTCATTTCATGAATTCAAATTAGAGACAAGTTTAAAATAAAATTTGGCATACATTAAGTCAAAACACGCAAAGAGTTGTGACAAGGAAAAGATGTTCGCACAAAACAGTGCTTTGCATACTTTTTTTAGTTAGAGTATAATAACCTCGATCGGGGATAGCTTAGCGCAAAATGCACGAAGTAATTTAACCTCGAGTGTTATCTATCAGAATCGATCTCAATTCTTCTCGAAATTCACACAAGAAAGAAGAGTAGAAGAGCTCAATTAGCCACAAGGCACCGAGCACATCGCGGCAGTTTCTAATTGGACCTGACAGGGGCAGAGCACATCGAGTGAGCGCATCCCTTGTCAAGCGGATGATCGATTGGGGTTCAATCAGTGACTAATTGGAAGCGTAGCTACTCTTCTTTTTTTGGTCTGAATGGTAATTAAACTCGGCCAATTAGCTACTCGATCCATCACACCAACCGCGCGACGGATGTTTGTTTTTGGATGTGGACGTGAAACAAGATTCCCTAGTGGAATTAGAGAAAGTTTCTTGGAATTTTGCCCGACACGAGATATTGTTGATTGTTGTTGTTGGAGGGTATAATTTGCATAGCTCATCGCGGAGCATGCCCCGGAGAGACCTTAACCTTTGAACCCTCGTAAATCTTGCCTCTAGTTGAGCGAAGAACGACGACGAGTTCTCAACGCATCACAGCAAAGAGTTTGCCGGAGAGGCGTGTCAATCGCTCGTGGGCACCAAGCCCTCGTCAGCACGAACTAGCCAGTCGATCACTTTCGCTTCGATTGACGCAACCAGATCAATCGGAGAGAGAGAGAGAGAGAGAGAGAGAGAGAAACCTGCAGGGCATGAGGGTAAGCTGAGAGATAGACAAGTGCACAGAGGAGCCAAGGCGGGAGCAAAGTTCGTTAGAAGTCATTTTTCACCTCGCTCGCCGCGCACGGCGCAAAAGACTGTAACCTAAGACGACTAGTTCGAGACTCGACGAACATCTGGCCAGTGCGGTGAGGATGACCGCCAACACCGAGCTAAGCCGCACACCTAGCACACGCAAGGAGTCTCGGTGAGACCATCCGAGCGAGGCTTAATTAGATTTAAGGATCGCTGACAAGCATCAAATCAGCGGAGTGAGGAGGAAGAAGAAATTACGCTCTTCTGACTCACTTCTGCTTGGACGTGTTGACAACTCTACACCAACCACACAGCGAGAGACTTGCAAGCTCGGCTAAAGCTGTCAACCAGTGCCATCCCTGCACTTTGTTATCCCAAGCACGGCCCGATATCGACACACAGACACATCTCTACGGTATAATTCAATTTAGCGTAAGATTCAACTTGAACGCTAAATTTGAGATAAATTGAAAGCTGTTCTCACTTTTATCAACTATCAGTTTCAATTTTAAGCTAAAACCTTCAACAAATTCTATTTTAAAAATTTTTCAACTTATATATTGGTTGAGATTGTAAAAATATTTTTAAAAATTTGTCTTCAAGTGCAGATTAAACCTCAGGGCACGAAAGAAAATTGATGAATGCGATTGAGATGTGTTACACAACTTTTCAAGCTTTTCATTACTCAAAACGGCGCAAAGCCTGTCATGAACAGAGGGGAGCCACCCCAGTTAGATGGTACGACTGCTTCGATTCGATCGATGCATCTTCATCAAGCACCCTGCTTCATCGCTTACCCTGCTAACTTTTCCGCCTGTTTTTAAAAATAATTAATTAATTCTTTCTTCTCTTTGCCTAATTAATATACAGTAGGCAAAAAATCAAACAAAAAAACAATGCGCATCTCGGGTAACGAGTGTGGATAAGCATTGTTTGGATGCCACCGAATTCAGTTTTTTCCAACTGTCTCTGTGTGTGTCTCGATGGAGTTCGGGTTGGCGTTCCTAGAGATATTGTTCAATTTCCGGCAATCAGTGAGAGAGAGAGAGAGAGAAGGAGTAAGTGTGAAAGAGATAGAAAAAATCAGAGAGATAGTGTGATAAAAGTTGTACCCGAGCCACCCGCGCAGAGAAGCCCGCCCGGCAGAAAGGCAAACATATCAGGAAATTAAAAAATCCTTTTCCGGGGAGAGTCACGGATCGCGTGGAAAGGAGCCACCAGACCCAGAGAGAAAGAGAGAGCTCAGGGAGCCACCAAAAAAATCCCAACTGTAAATAAGGGATTTATGTCCAGAGCGAGCCAACGGAAATTGCCAGCAAGAAACAAAGCCTAAAAGCTAAAGCTTGAATAGAAGTGAACGTTAGAGGAAAGTTCTCGGGAATCAGTTAAACCTGGTTTTCTTGTAAAATTTAAATATAAATTTAAAAGTGTAATTTATTTTTTATTGTGCGGATAAAGTTGTCATGAGAAGAACAGGTCACGCGAGTCGGCACAAGTCTCACCGACACACATCCATCAGAGGCAGCGGAACGGTATGTGAGCGTGGAATGTCACACCAAAGCCTAGAAGGGTATTTGGTACCGGGTGGTCTTTCAGTGAGAGAAAGAGAGAGAGAGAGAGAGAGATGAGATGAGATGAGATCAGTACAATGAGGATGCTTGACATTTCAATTGTGTGCATCGAAATTGCCGCTCAACCTATTCATATCGCCATATTCGTGCCTATTGTGCTCACACAGTACAGCTCTGTCACTATTCATTCGATAAGATACGAAAAGAATCCTAAGAATCCAAACCAAAAAAGTGCATCGAGGAATAAACATAACAATAAGTATCGGGTGATAAGCTCAATCAAACAATGATCAATGGAATTTGAGATAATGAATTAAAACTTTGGCTTAGAAGTTTGTAGTTCACCTTTGCACGTGTTCAGTTATAGGAGCTGATAATTTAGTGCTCAAAGCATGGGTCTGAAGCAAGGTGTCGCTCAAGTGGTCAGTGAGTGACCATGGGAAGCGAGCCACCCGATAGTATTGATCCAATTGGACTGGCAGTCCGATATGTCCCGAGCTTGGCCAAGTGGCACAAGTCAATAGAATCCAATTTTGGGCAAGCGACGAATATTCGGGCTGGCTCGTCAATAAATAACAAGTCATACGTTGTCGCCTTTCCAAGTGTGAGCGAGACAGCCAAATCCTCCATTTGCCAATTCGCCAATGTCTTTTTCGAGAAGTCTTTCATAAGATAACTTCCAGAGTACACAGCACACACCCTAACTTTGTTGTTGTTGAAAATAAATATAAAATGCAAATAAAATTGTCAAATAAAAATCCTATTAGAAAGTCAAAATTGGATTGGCAAGAAGCTTAAATCAATTGGAATTTTATGAGAGTGTTAGTGTGAGCATAGCGTAGCCAAGGAGACCCAAGAGTCGGTCGACTCAGATCTTACCTGCCTTTTAAGATATATACACCAAAACAGATTGCTTTACCAGAGTCTCTAGGGTGGCACTAAAAGCAGAAAAATTGGATTGCTTTTGGTGCGATTGACAAGCCGAAAGAAGGAAAGGAAACAAATTCTCACCTAATTGCATTAATCAAATCGACTGAGTGCTACTAACCTTTGGCAAGTGTGGACGCGTGTGAAAGGGTGGAGAAGAAAATGAGATGGAGAAGAAAAATCAGAAAAGGCAAGAATCGAGAATTCATGGTGGCATGGCACTTGTGGCCGCGATGCACATTGCGATCCGGTGGCTCCAGACGACGACGTCGTCGAGGTATCATCATCATTGTGATGATTGATGTTCTCGGTTGTTGTAGAAAACGAAAGAGGGGAAGAGAGAAGGGAGATGAGGAGTGTTGCCGAGGTAGAGTTGAAGTTGTTACATTTTCCGGGGTGGATTGTGTGACAACCGGTGGGCTGTGTTGGTGCTGAGTGGCCAATGGGTGTTAGTGCTGGGTGGTGTCATTGAGCCGTCCGTCACCAAGCCAAAACATAGTGATCGAGAGGGGGAACAGTCAGGGAGTAAATTCAAATCGGCACGTATCGGTTCTGCCAGAGAGTTTAGTCTGGTTAACTGACTGGTCCGAGCGGGCGCCCGAGTTCGTCCCCAATAATGGCCTGATAGCGTGTAGGGATAATCACCAGGTTGGAACCGAGCCCAGGTGAGGTAGACCAGCGCGGTTGGCCACCACGCCACGCACAAAGGTCACAAGCCAATCATGCATCCAAAAACGGCTGGCACTCACCAGTGATGGACTGACACCGAACACAGAGCACAACCAGACAACCAACCAGCACCGGTTGTGAAGGCAGGTTAGACACACCGACACACAAGCTGTGATGATGATTGATGGACCATGGGCGACGAGTGAACGAGAGAAACAAAGAATCGCATGTAATACCAAAACCAGGACAAACCAAGAAAGAGTGAAAACAAAAAAGTTCTCCGAGATCGAATGAAGGATGTGTGAAGGCAAAGTGAAAAGCAAAACTGACTTTTTCCTCGAAGCCAATCAATTCCTCGGAAGAAGAAAAGCCAGAGTTGAGTGAGAATCAAAACAGATGGCCATTGGTCAGAGAACAATATAATGAGTGGACGAAATATATACAATATATATATGTGTTTGGAAACAAGTTTCCTGAGACACGATGACAAAATCAAAATTTGAAACGAGGTTTTGGTGGGAGGACAACTGGGACTCCACGTGGTTGACAAGTGAGGCGGTGTGTGCGTGGTGCGCGCAGCGAGTGGTCTGGCGCGTCTGTACGGCGGCGAAGTCAGCCGACGACTGACTGGCGCTCGGGCGGCAGTCGGTCTGACCGAGTCCCTCGGCCAGTCGGGCAGAGTAGTGCGCTCGACACGCGCAATCGATCACCCGACTGGCTCGGTGGCTGCTTGCTGGCGCACATCTCCATTGCAGTAGCACCAAGTGCCCATAACCACTCTGTTTGCTTTTCTCTCCCCCCACACACCACTACCACCTTAAGAATCCCAACAAGACTTCTCCAAACGGATCTAGCAACAAAATTTAACTTGTTTAAATGAGGTTATATAGCTTTAAAATCTAAAGGTATTAAAGTAAAACACAATTAAAGGGTCAAATAAGGGCTAACTTTAATCAATACACTCACAGAGTAAACTGCAAATATATTTGCAAATAATTTATTTTTTACAAATATATTTCGAAGTTTGTTTTTTGTAAATATATTTGTAAAAATACATTATTAAAAATCTAACAATTTGCAAATATATTTACAAAGAAACTGACTTTGCAGGTGGTAGGTGGTCCTTACTGTCGTGCTTAATTTAGTTAGTGGCATCGAGTTTGGTCGATCATAAAATTAACATATGATGGTAAAGTAAGAATCGCAGGCTAAACTAACGAAACCTCAGAACTCATCTAGATAAATAAATAAGGTTGGCTTTTCCTAAATATGTCTAAGTAAAGAAATCAGAAGTAAAGAGCTGAGTGTAGAGAATAGTATTTAATAGCTTCAAGACAGACAAGACATTCTTAGATCAAATTAGGTTTTGCTACCCAATTTCATAAAAAAAGTTCAAAAATTGATGGGGTTCAAAAAATGAATATTTTCTCATTTTTACAACAATGTTAGAATTGTTAATTTTTAAATTAATTTTTTATTTAAAAAATGTGGCTCAAGTGTAGTGAAATATTAGTTTTCATCGCTATACTATTAATTATATATTAGTATATATATATTAATAATTAATATATATAATTATATATTATATATATTAGTATACTATTTATTTTTTAAATTAGAATTTTTTTTATGTGAATTGGGATCAGGTTTAACTTTTAAGGTTTCAATTAAGGGATCATGCCAATAATAATTGCGTATGTTTTTATTCTACACTTTAAGAATTCCACGAATACATTCGTCTTCAAACACATTTTGTTGGGAAAATATTATTTTTTTTAAATCTTTAAACAATTTAATTAATCAGATTTTTAAAACTAATAGCACACCACCGTCTCGGTGAACAACTGTTTTGACTTGTATACCTCTCCATCTCTGTCCAATTGATTGATGATGGGAACTAAGATGTCAACACACAGGTATATCTTGTGTAGTGAGCGCAATGACTGATAAATTAAAATTTTGGCTCGACTGAAGATTGTCAAAGTGTACTGACTTGCAAAGTCACTGCGTAACTAATGGATGCTTCTATTTTGCATTTTCACTGAATTAGGAGAACTTGGCCACCTTGGCATCTCTCTCTCTCTTTCTCTTATTCTAGTGACAGATTGTGCGAACATGTGTCGCTGTTGCTCACACTCGCTTGGCGTGATCGAACGTGACCGGAATTTGGCTTAGAGCTCACTTGACCACCGCCACCGGACCGTTACATCTGCCAGTCGGTGGTGTGGCACTGCTTTGCAGGCACTTTGGACCAGATGAGAAAGTTTCTCCCGGAAACACCCACTCGAGTGAATCGATTGACATGGTTGCCAATGTGTAAACATGAGCCGTGGCGGTGAGCAGAATTCCCGCTTGGCCACCGCAATCGGTAATCGACAGTGCCAAATCTCCGTTGGGATTTAACGCACGCGTTCACTCATTCCTCAATAGATTTGTCTGCCACCACTGTGAAATGATAGTTAAGTGATGAGGCAACAAAACCAAGACGAAAAATAAAACTTGGTCTGATCGGCTATCGATAGGCCAAAATGGCGCCTAATGGCCGATTCTTATCTTGAGGGCTTCGCGGCACGCAGCGGAACATAAACAAACCCCTCGTCAAACCCACCCTACACCTCTCTATGGGTTATATATGTGTCTTTCTCAATCCACTAATCCACACCACCACTGATGCCTACTCTCGATAAGCCACACTTGTATATGCATGCATACAAAATAAATACAATTCATATCTCGTTATCTCCGGCACTAATGATTTATGCTACCTGACGACTAGTGCCGATGGCGTTAGTCATAGTACTAGTGATGAACGGCACAACTAATGCAATGAGCCTAGTGGAACACACTATTGGTTTGGTTGACTTCGTCTCGATCAAATCACTGTGTGATATCATAATTTTCCATGTCATTTCCAATGGGTTTCAATGTTTTTGTTAATATTTGTCAATTTTTCGTTTTGCACTTGAGTTGAAGATCCCAGTTTGATACCCATGAGCACAGTCTCGCCAAGTCAGTGAGGTCAACAACTTTTTCGGACTTTTTAACATTTCAAATGAGAGTTCTAATAAAAAGTTATATATACGGCATCAATGATATCCGTTTGACACACGCCTTGATAATGTTAATAAGAAAAGAAAAAACTATGCATGAACAGATAAGATGATGATAATGATCTCCACGACAGCTACCATAAAGTTCAAGTCAAGACGAGCTGCTAATTAAAAGCGAACACAAAGTTGATAGTTTCGGTAGTGTACAACTTTATATCAAGCTAAGTTATAATAATATACTTTGGTGTGCTTAATTGTGAGCTCACACTTACTTATGAGTTTGCTTCTAAGAAGAGAGTTTCAAGTTCAACATCTCTGTGCGGTACTAATCGTTGCTTTTCAAGTTTGATGAGGAACAAGCAAGGACTGAGTGACTGAGAGGATTAATAAAAGACAAATTGAGGCCAATATCCGGGCAAAAAAGAGGGAGAGAGAGAGAGGATGGACCGAGTTAGTAAACCTACGCCTATGATCTACTTTGGCCAAGTTCGTTGCAGAGACATCTGGTAACTCGAAACCTTGACACTCAATCGGAGGGTGAGCATGATTTATGGAGCAAAATCTCTCTCTCTCTCTCTCTCTCTCTCTCTCTCTCTCTCAAGCTCACGGGAGACAGGACATGACAAGATGTCTGTCTCCCGAGGTAGATCCTCAGAGAAGCAATGTAAGCACCGCAAGTTGGAAGGTAGTGAGCGTTCCAAAATCCAATTACCACTACTACGAGCTGGAACCCCCAAAATAGAGGAATTCAAGATGTGCGAAACGGAACAGATGTGCACTGCTCCTCACATTATTTCTCTCCCTTTCTCTTACATTTTGTTTCACAAAATTGTTTCCATCGTTAATATAGCATACACACACACACACACACACACACTCCCACTGTCACACTACACAATTGGCTCACAACAAAATTTTGTTTTGCCATTGTTTCAAAACACACACACACAAGACACATTTCACTCTAATGACCACCTCCACACAATTTATATCATTCATACAAAAGTTTGCATTTTTGTGTCTAGTTTTTAATTAAACACTTTTTTGGGGGAGTTGGTTGTTATTTTAACACATTGTAATCATTCATTACTACAAACATCATCATGTGTGCACTAGTGATAATTCGGAAATTTTCTACAAAAAAGCAGCACAAACAGCACAGCATGCAGGTTGGAGGAGGAACACAGCACAGGCGGGGAGGGACATGAGAATTCAATTACTGCTGTGAGCAAAAAGTGAACATAGTAAAGAGAAAAAAACAGTAATTGGATCGGTGACATGACAAGCTAGCGGGATTAACGTTGCCAACGACCGGAAACTTTCCCGTTGACCGATAAATTGTTTTTTGCTCTTTTGCCAATGACTCTTGATATACGTAGATCGCTAATTACACCAAAATTGTTGACAGTGTTCATCTTTTTCGAGTGTCACTTTCTTGTCGCATCAGAAAACTGCCTTCGCGATTGGTTACCTGGGCATACTCGTCCACTTGCATTTGGAGTAGTCTTTCGGAAAATGTTCTTTGATAAAACTTATTGCTTTGTGGCTGGGTCGGTTCAGTGAGAAATTGGTGAATTGACTTGGCTTGTCGATAGAGCTTGATGATGGTACAAGCCAAGGGTTTCACTTGCTCCACTTGCTCTGACTCATTTAGAACTTGGAATAATCGGACAAGAAGCACGCCAATCCAACGCCAGAGGTTAAAGTGGAATCGAGGATGCTCCAATCCATAGTAGCGAGACAATTGCTCAGCAAGTAGATCCACAAGTGAAGCATCTTGGAGGTAACAAGCAACCAAGTCGAGAACCTTAAACTCGCCATTAGTGAGTGTTTCTGGTTGGCAGAGTTTGGTTTCGATTGTCGGCCAGTGTGGCTGACACAATCGATATAGCAGTTGACAGCGATCTTCCTGGCAAAGCTGGCCAAAACTCGGTGTCTGGTAGACTTGAGGATCAAGCGGTGGCAAACTGGGAGATGGCTGAGTGCTGCTTCCGGTCAGTGATTCAAAGTCTTTGGTCAGTCGACGAGATTCATTCTGCGATTTCACTTCCGGTGAGAGGCAGTACTCGAATGCAAACTGGGTGAGTTGGGCCACTGAGTTACTCGTGTAATAGTCGTCGATCTTTTCGCACACCGATTGCAGCTCTGATTGGCACGGAGTCTTTCGAGCCAGATCCTGATACAAAGAGAAAAACAATTTGAGACAAGAGCAATTTTTACACTATCACAAACCTCGACACATCGTACACAAGCACAATCAAAATAAAATGCTTCGCGCAACTGTCGTTGTCTATCATGAACCGAGTCCAGTTCGTCGACGTAACAGATGAAACACTGGCGAATGTCATCTATGGACAGATCACGTGCCGCTATCAGACTCAACTCAAGCCCGTCGAAACGATAATAGATATCCGGTCGGCAGGAATGGTCCAGTATAGAAGGTCTGTGCGAGACATGCACCATCCAAAGTGCATTTCCGGTCGGACCAAAGAAGGAGTGGGGGAGAGAACAAAATACAAAAGTCATTCACTCTGAATCTATTCAACCACTGATGCTTTTAACGATGCATTAAAGTTTACATTTTTAATTTATACCAGTGTTTAGAAAGAAGAAACTGTCCTGCTTGCTTGTTGAGATAGCTCAATTCATGGCGGACTTCCTGCAACCATATACACCACTCACATTGATGAGTCGTGCTGATACAGTAGTAGAATTGATTAAAAGTGAATGACACCAGGCCTAATAAAGTTGGCTTGCTACTCTCTACTTGGATGCAGATGTGAATCTCATTCACATTCAGTTTACCAAAAGAGAAGTAACGCGTGTCGGGTCAAAGTTCAGCCAAGCAAAGTTTATGGTACCCGTTGGAACTTTGACATATAACGCGGGTCAGCCATAAAAGTGAGTAAACCACGAGACTGCCTTTATATTAATTGAGTTTTAGCTGCAACCAATTCGGTTGATTAGGGTAAAAAAAGATAGACCCCTCCATATAATATGAGGGTTGTGACCACACGATGGGAAATGTAAACAGGCATCTGAGTTTTGGGAAAAGATGACAAGTAATTTTTCCCAAGAAACGCCGTAATCAGCAATTTTGATTTAACTCAAACATCTCTACAGGCTATTTCTCTAACTTTAAATGTGTCTTTTAGTAAAGTAGCGTGAAGTTGAACAATTAAGACAACTCTCTTTCGGTGAAGTAAAACTGCAAGAAATTAATTTTTCGCTCCATCAACTTGACCTGACCACTACCACTACGTCCAGCCTGAGTAATTTGGGTTTGTCATGCACACACCCATAACACACGCACTTGCAAGAACCAGATTTGGCAAGGCGGAATCCAATTTTCAAACTTGATTGATTAGTCAATTGTGTAACGGCATTTGATTGGAACACTTTATGGAACTACTTAACGTGGTGTGGTGTGGTCTTTTGTGGGGGGTCTTGTTTTGATTGATCATTACTTTGACCAAACATTCTTTGAATTAAAACAGTTGATAATATTTAGAGCTAAATGCGCTTAGCAGTTTTGTTTGGAAAATTTTAAACACGAATGCCAATATAACATACCCAAGATAAAGAGCTCTTGCAATTTGCCGCCAAGAGTGCTCCTCGTTAATAGCGAACGAGTTAACCAGCAGTTTGCCATAAATGCTGACCAGTTGGTGTACGGTGGCCAGTCGGGCGAGTTGATGTTCACCGAAAACCAACTCTAACTCATCGTAGATGGCCTGGAAGGTGAACATGGCACACGGGTCCCGGATGACATCGTCGTAGTCTAAAGAGGAGAGCCAAATCGAGTGATTGGAGTGACCAGTAGTGCTACTAGTAGTGCACATCCACTTACGATCCATTAAGCAATTCCAGTCTCGTTTATGGCCATAGATGCACTCACTCGTCATCGCCCCCGTGTGTTCCTGATTTACAACAGTGCGACGAGATAGTCCGGAACGAGCCAATGGAAGATAAACAAGAGAAATGACGAAATTTACATTCAGTCAGCGCGTAAAGACAATGCCACAGTTGGGATGGTACCGGAATGGATGTGGTCATCGGATCGAGCCGCACGAGCACACGTGCCACCAGTCGGGTCATGTTGCGAAGTGGCCTTGTTGCCGTAGTGCCACACTCAACGCGGTGCCAACCACTGGCCAATGATTCATCCTGGTGGTAGAGTAGTGGTCGTGCCCGCAACCCAACCAAACCGAGCAACAAAAAGAAAGTCGTAACATAAATCTGATGAGTCGTGGCGCATCAATTTGGCTAAGTGCTGAGACCAAAGTGACAAACAAACTAGTGCTCTACTTCAATATTTCTATGTGCAAACACACAAGCCAATAGCATCTATTTAAACAAATGCTCTATTCGCAGAATTAGTCATGGCAGTTGGCTTATTGGAATTAGTTTTATATCTCGCATCACTCTTAAGTTTGCATTTGAGCCAAACGACTAACAAATGCATCTTATTTAAAAATAAATTACATTTGAAAAGTATGCATTTCTAATTTTATCAATTTAGGCATACATGATTTTGATAAAAGCTCATTGCAAACACATACCAGACATTTGTCGCTACAATAGTAGACATAGCCACAGTGCTTGCAGCTAATCCGTTGTTTAGCACTAGAATGGTTTCAAGAAAGCACTTAGTTGATGGATCAAAAGAGTGCGATGACATACGTCAAGAGACGAAGACAAAACTCGCACCGACGAGTTCGCTCTCCAGAGCAGAGCGCATAAACCCAAGGCCGAGTTCGGTAGACCAGTTGACCTTTGGTGAGTTCGATTGCCGGTGACATCACCACCGATGTGTCAAAAGAGAGTTGTGTTTCGCACTGTCAGCTGCGAGGTATCGACTGTGTCGAGTGTTTCTTCTGCCAGAAGCATTTGGCCCAACGTTCGACGGTGACGCACGGGTGCCCGTGCCATGTGTGCTCTCTCTCTCTCTCTCTCTCTCTCACTCTCTTTTTCACTTGCTTAACACTCTGTGATATCCTCGTTGAGAGGATTCCCTAAATAACAACACAAACAGACGTGTGGCTGTGAGCAAGTAAAAGAGAGAAGAAGACAGATAGTCGTTTAGCATTCCAAGTGCCACCGTGGTCGAGACTACCTATCGACTTTGATCCAGTGCCAAACCCTGCCACGACACACCAAGTGAGCCAACCACACTCGCCCAAAACCTATCTTTAGCCCGGGCAAGTAGATCAACCTTCACTTTTTAATAAGCAAAAACATTTAACAAGACATCTTGGCATGAAGCGAATTCCATTTAAATTCCTCGTTTCATAAACCATAATCCATAAATAGTATATATCAAGGAAGAAGAAAACATTTAATGATTCTTAATATAAAATAAAAAAAGTAAAAATTGCACAATAAAGTAGAGAAGAAATAATCAAATATTTACAGCCAACAATCTATATAAAAAACAATCGAAATATTCTCGAAGAGGTAATGTTTCACTCGGAGGCCACTCTCACTTTCCATTTAGAGTCGGAGCCGGTGATATCCGAACTCGGACCAAGTAAAATGATTCCAGATTGTGGAGAATTGCCGAGGAGGTATCTATAAATATAAATAAGTAAATCAACGAAATTAGTAAGATATCTGGTCTCACCTGTTGGAAACTTCCTGGATGTCAGCCTTGGTGACATCGAGTAGTCGCTGTCGGTACTCTTGTCGTTGATCGTTGGTAATGCCAGTTAAAAAGTGTTCGATACCTTGTTCGCTAGGTGGAATTGGTTGGTCTACCGTTTGGAAGACTTGCAATTTTGCTTCGTTGATGTCTGCTTCGGTGTAGTTGTCCGGACGAAGAAGCCACTCGCCAACTCGGTCGAAAGCGCGGATCGTTTCGTTAATGTGTGGGTCGCGATATGAGAAGCAATGGAAAACACCACCCGAGTCGAAGCGAGCCCCACCCCCGTAGGCACCTCCTTTCTCGCGAATCTCGCCATGCAAAAACTTGGATGAAACTAGACTAGCTGCCACTCGAAGTTTAGCAAAGTCTGGGTGAGTGAAGGGCGCACAGAACGTGGCACGACCCAAGTAGTTGGTGGAGAAAGGAAATATGAAATGCTCGTTCTGCGTAGCTTGCAAAGAAGGCATTGATATATCAGTGGAACCTAGGTGCCGAGTGTCTTCATTGCCTGAGTTGATCGAGCGAATAAATTTCTCAATCTGGTGCAAAGTGGTGCGAATGGTTGGTGCCTCGGCGTTGATGGCTATGCGCATCGAGCGAGAGTTGAGAGCAATCTCAGCAACTTCTTTCAAATTCTGAACTATCTCTTTCATCTTATCGGGCCCCGATGCAGCTAAAATCCTGAAGTAAGCCAAGGAAGTCATTCCACTAGTCATTTCACGCATCTTGAAAGCACCACCAAAGAAAGAAGCAGCTCTGTTCATAGCGTAACGATGACCGTTGTGTGGAACTCCAGCCGAGACTTCTGCGGAACATATCTTAATCAATTGCATCAAGTGCTCGGGATCATCGTCAAAGCGGATCGAATTAAACAACTCAGTCCAGAGATTAAACATTTGATCAAGGTTGCGCTCCAGACAGTGAGAAGAGAGATAAATGCCGTGTTCAAACTGATCAAAGTTAGTCGGATGGTCAGCTATATGAACGGCACTGTGCAGACCACCCGTGTGCATCTGAATCTCCTGGTCCAGTTCTTTGCGATCCATACTTCCAGCGCCAAGCTTGGTCATGACCTGAGCAAATAGTGGCAAATAGGGAATTAACTTCTTAGGAAAATGCTCTGACATGAGCTTAAGAACAGAGTTAAAGTAGACAATTCCATTGGTCGGTTGAGCACTGTACTGAATGGGAACATCAACAATGTTGACCTTCTCAATGTGCGGAGACGCTTCACTACGTGAGATGTCCTTGATGGTGAGTGTGGGCAACACACTCAAATCCTCTTTTGTATTCTGCGCTTCAAGCAATTTCTGACCGTTTTCAAAAATAAATTTGCGATCTTCGTCGTTTAATTTCTGAATTTGATTTTCAAGAAGTTCTTGTTCAGATTTTTGCTGATCAGCCTCATAGTTACTCGAAGGACTCATCTCTATCACCAGTTTGTGAGTATTATCAAGGAAATACTTTTTCACCAACTTTTGCAAATACTTCGAGTCGCGTGCCATATTTTCTTTAAACTTGAAAACATGTTCCTGTACCTTGAGACACTGAATTGGATTAGTGCCGTGATTCCAAGACGAGTTGATTGACATAGCCAGACCAAGTCCAAAGTTAGAACTCTGGTGCCGAGTACTCAGCTCAATCCGGTGCAGAATAGCATCAATACGTTTTTTTGGAAAGCCTTCAGTATAGGCATTCTTAAGAGCCATATCAATAGCCTTCATCACCGTCTTGACTTGGTCCTGACTAATGTTTTGCAAGCCAATCGAAAACATCGATTGTTTGGTATAATTCGAATATCCAGCGTAAGGAGAGTAGTCAGAACCGAGGCCAGAGTCAATCAAAGCTTGATAAAAAGGGGAGCTTGGCCCCTCCATCAGTAGATTGCAAAGAATGGAAAGAGCAAAGTTCTCGTGGGTGTCAGTGATCGACTCGAGAAGGTAAGATACACCGGCAGTAGTTTGCTTGTCGGGAAATGGTGCCAGTGGGTCTACTTGGCAGGTCAACTTGGCATGCTGTCCCGAGGACCACCGTGCTTGCTCCTCAACGTGCGACAACTCACGCAGTTTATCGTTCGACTCAAATTCACCAATCACCTTGCCAATCGCCTCAAGATGACTCTCCAATGGAAAATTGCCGTATGTGAAAAACCTATTATCATCATTTTGAATAATTAGCATTGGTAAAAACCTTCCAAACAAACATCAGACCTGGCATTACTCGGATGATAGTGCTTTCGATGGAACTCTTTGAGCTCCTCGTAGGACAGAGATGGTATCACTAGTGGATCACCACCCGACTCGTGTTGGTAGGTGTTATCAGGAAAAAGTTTGTTGATTAACGCTCTCGAGTAGATTGAAGACGGGCTAGACTAAAGTGTTTACAGGGTTAGTTAGAATTCGATCAAGAAGATGTAAACTTACAAAAACACCTTTCATCTCATTGAAAACGACACCTTTGAAGACAAGAGGTGAACTCTGATCATGAACTTCTTGGTGCTCCAGTCGCCAGCCTTCTTGCAGAAAGTCTAGATGTCGAAGTCTAGGATGAAAGACGGCATCCATGTAGATGGAGAGTAAATTGTAGAAATCCTTCGAATTTTGCGTAGAAAACGGATACATAGTGTAGTCGGGCCCGGTGAAGGCGTTCATAAAGGTAGACAACGAACGGGTGAGCATCTTCATGAATGGATCGCGCACTGGAAACTGCTTGGAACCACACAGAGCAAGGTGCTCGAGAATGTGAGCCACACCAGTCGAGTTGTGCGGGGTAGTGCGAAATGCCACGCTGAACACATTGTTGGAATCTTCCCGGGCAATATGGAGGTGTTCAGCACCGTTGCGAGTGTGTCGAAGGCGGTATGCTGTGAGACATAGCTCGGGCACATCTTCTACCGCTTCCACCACGTAACCATGAACTCGGTCACCGACCTTGAACTGACCCACAGCGGACGCTGTTGCCGAACGTACATGGTGGTGATTCAATCTCAAACTGGCAGTGTTCACGCAAGAAGGCCTCCTCGCAATCACATTATGCAACGTTGATCCAATATAACGATGGTGACCGGTCAAACTCTTCGCTAACTTCGATCGACATGATAGAATTCTGAGAAGTAAATTAAATAAACATTTAGGTCAACAACAATATAATTCAAATTGACAAACCCTCGATTTAGTGTGAGACGATACATGTTGGGAAGCTAGTCACGACGTCTAGTCACCCGGCGAAATCACCCACAAATATCAACTCGTATCTTCTAGTGAGAATGGTATAACACCACGAGCTGGTTGCATCAAGCGATACCAGTGCAAAACACACATGTGACTTTTGTATATGAAGCTTGCCGCGAGATGGCATCATTCAAACTACCCGTAGCGACATCTAGCGATTAAGTTTGTGCTCAAACTAAAACCAATTTTCAATTCAAAGATTTTTCAATCAATAACAAAATATATAACTTTTCCAAATAGCGATTACGTACACTGTAACACTGCCAGTTTGCAAAAAAATTTAAATTGTGAAAAAAAAACAAATCTGTAATCGCGATTCTTCCCAATTGATACTAAAAGCTTCTTGAACTCCACCAAAAACAGTAAAAATAGTAACTGTATCTGTCAGTGCAAATCTCCTCTTGATGTGAGCTTATTTAAAAGATCAACAACATAACAATTTAATATGGTAAAACTTTTTAAATCGCTTTAAATTATACAACCACAAATTGTAAAAAACAAGCATTACAATTTACAAATTATTATAATTATAAGCATGAAATAAACTAAAAATATAATATAATAATAAAAACAAAAAACGATGACATTCTTTAAAAACAAAAGCATTACATGATAATCATCATTAACAATAGAACAAAACCTAGCAACAACACGAACTTACAATTCAAAATTGGGAAAACAGACCTAAGATTGTGTCAGGATGTCTGTGTAGTGTCTGTATTTGTATTTTTTGTCTGATTCAATGTCTGAGAAGTGTGGCTTAATTTATTAACTAAAAGTCTAAAAGCGAAGATGAAGAGATGAAGGCGATGAGCGCTTATGTAAAGGTGAGACCAGCCTCCTTGTAGGTGTTGTAAATCTTCTCAATCGAGTTCACATATGCCGCTGTTCGAAGGTCGAGGCCGAGGTTGTACTTGGCCGCAGTTCGCATGATTTGCTGCAAGTAGATTCCCAGATAAGACAGTGTGCTCATCAGTGCAAGTTTGATAAGCCGAGTGTACTTACCCGAGCAGAGCGCTCCATCGTGTAGTCAAGACCAGAGTGAACAATGTCTTTTTCGGAAGCACCGGAGATTTTCTTCTGGAAAGATTCACTGGGTACGATCGGAATGCGACCGCCAGCCTTGCCGAATCTTCGCTCTAACGATTCCTGTACGCTTTCTGCAAACAAACAAATTAAATAAGCCACCTCATGCTCTTGCGATTGTGATATCACCAAAAACTTACCAAGAAGGTGATAGTTTGATTCACGCTCATATTTGAACAAGAGTCGACCATAGCTGACGTGATTCAAATTCTTGAGCCATTCGAAGTAGGACACGGTGACACCACCAGCGTTGATGTAGAGGTCGGGGATAATCAACACCTTGCGATCGATGAGAATGCGGTCGGCAGCGGGAGTGGTTGGACCGTTGGCGGCTTCAGCGATAATCTAGTGTGATATCAATGGTTGTAGCCAAGATAGACTCCAAACACGTTGACTTACTTTGCACTGAAGTTTGTGAGCGTTCTCTTTGGTGATCACCTTCTCGGTGGCAGCCGGCACAAGGATGTCGCACTGTTCGAACAGAAGCGATTCGCCAGTGTAAGCCTGTGCGTTGGGATAGCCCACCACGGTTCCATTGTTCATCTTGTAGTCCTCAAGATCTTTCGGGTCGATACCTTCTGGGTTATAGAGACTGCCATCATATTCGAGAATGCCGATACACTTGGCACCGGCTCGGTGAAGGTAGCGCATCGTGTGCAAACCCACGTTACCAAAACCTTGAATTATACAAGTTTTGCCTGCCCAACCGGGAGTGCAACCAATCTGCGACATATAGCTTGCTTCGTTGATGAAGTTATCAATTCCGTGAAACAAACCCTGCGATCAAATTTAAAAAATTAAAAAATGCAACCGTATGTGAAGATATTCTCTTACTCGACCAGTGGCAGAAATGCGTCCGTGAATGCCACCTTGATTGATAGGTTTGCCAGTAACGCAAGCATGTGAGTTGAGGTCAGTATGGCCGATGGTCTGCGAATAAGTGTCGGAGATCCAGCTCATTTCTCGCTCGCCAGTACCCATATCGGGAGCGGGCACATCAATGCCCGGCCCAAGAAAACCCTTCTTGGAAAGATTGAGAGCGAAGTTTCTTGTAATCTTCTCTAGTTCGTGCTCGCTAAACTCTTTGGGATTGATCTTAAGACCTGCTTTAGCGCCACCAAATGGCACGTCCACCACAGCGCACTTGAAAGTCATCAACGCAGCTAACGCTTTCACTTCGTCCAGACAGACATCGAGACTGTAACGAATACCTACAACCAATTGTTAGTCTAAACAAACGAAATTGCAAAGTAGATTTGTACTAGAAAAATTCCAATAACGTACCTCCTTTGGTGGGCACTCTGTGATGACTGTGCTGAGCTCTCCATCCCTGGATCATGATGTAGTCTCCATTGTCGCGTTTGAGGGGGAAAGAAACCTCAAGCACCGAGTGGCAAGGTCCGAGAATGCTGAGATAGCCACGCACCTTCTTGCGCTTTTCCTCCAAAGACATGCGTGGTGCTCGGAACTCGTCCACCAGTTTGTCCTCCACAATCCGCCAGCCCCGGTGGTAGAAGTACTCCACCATGTGGAAGAAGGAAGGATCGGCACTGTCCTCCACGTATCGCAGGCTTTCCGGAATGCGGTGTGGCTCGCTGAAGTCATCTAATGCCTCCGATGAGCTGAAACGAACCCCAACTGGGGACAATCGAGGCAGCTGAGCATGCCCATGGGACACTGAGGCCACCAGACTTGGCGAAGACCGCACCAGTTGGTAACAGTTGCGGAACATTTTCAAAGAGTGCTTTCAGAAATTAACAATCAAATCTGAAAATATAAAGTTAATAAAATACAAATACATTAATAAAAAATTAAATATTACGTTTACTATTTATTAAGAGAAACCCTATCCCAGATGCAGTACTAAGAGGAAAACCTTTAGAATGCCATCGACTGAGTAATGTGTTGTTTATATAACACAAGTCCTAGTAAATCGAGTAACCCGAGATATATCATAAGAAATGTATGAAGTTCATTTCACTTCGATCCCGAGAAGTGATTTAAGACTTGACGCATTAGTCTCGACTCGGTAGACAAACAAAGCAAACAAACACGGTGCTAATCACGCTGCCGGAATAATCGCTCATCGATTGCGGTGGTTTCGCAATGAAACCTCAGTGTAGCGGTGGTGCAAAATGCTATAAATATCGCCATCGCAAAGCACAGACTTGGAGTGAGAAAAAGGAAAATCCCTCACGCTCTCGATAGCATGCATGGTGCAGACTAGTCTCAATGCCACGCTACATCTCTCTCTCTCTTCTAATTAAAATTCCTCGTCAAGCACGATAACGGAGAGTTGGAGGTGACAAACAGGAAATGTGGAACTCTATTGACACATTCAAGGTAAAAGGCTTCAAGCTGCAAGTAAAAGTCCACTTCAAGAGAACAGCGAAACTTCGAGCATTACCAGAATCAATGACCAAGACAAATAGACTTCCAATGTGAATAAGAAACAATTGGAGACAATTGTTCGACGATGACTTTAGCTATTTTAGACGTAGCTCACAGTCGAATCACTGCCAAATGCCAAATGACGGGTGTGTGCGCGCGCCAAGAGATCATCACCATCACCAAACCGACTCCTGGAGATCAGACCATCGAGAAGAAATGTCACCCCAGTCTTCATCAGCATCATCAAACAGAAACACCACCGAAATGATAAAACGTTCAAGGCTTCTCCTTTTTCTAATGACAAGCTAATGCTTCCAAAAACAAACATTTAGATAAGATAGTCTTACAATGAAAATCAATCAAAACCTAGAGATCCACACTAAACCAAGCAAAGCAATAAGAAATTGAAACAAACAAATCCACCAAGGAGAGAATCGACTGACCACGGTAGCAAATCGTCCATGTACTTGGATGATTCGATGTGCCCATTCAAACCGGGAGTATCTTCAAAAGAGGGCATTTATCAAAATAAGATAAAAAACGCAGTGATGAATTGGTTCAAACTAGATTTCTCTGTCATTTCATTAATCTTTCTCACTTGATTGATCAATGATAATGACATAATAGACATGACATATTAGTTGATGAACACCAACGATGTCCTGATGACGGCACTGATGATAGCACCCAGTCGACAATCCTACCTCCTATCACCATAGATACATGTCGAACGGTGAGTCGCGCGGAAATGATACAATTTATCAATATCAAATCAAAAAGCTGTCTGTTCTTCAAAGACCTTTGGAACAATGTGGCTTGCCACAAACGGTGATTACACAAAAAGCATGGGTTTGAAACCAAGTAAAAAAAGGTAGAGATTGCAACTAAAATTATCGCAATAATGAAAACATAATTACATGAATTAAGATTTTCGACAAATACTCAAATAAAGTTTTCCAACAAATCATCTGATCACCAAAATGCGACCAATCAATTATAGATCTGGTAAAGAGAACAAAAATATGACAACCTTAACAAGAAAAAATTGATACGATAAATAATAAACACTAACAAACTTGAGAATAATTTTTCGTAAACACATATTTAGCCTTGATTAGAAATTCAAGAGTTATTATTATATAAAAACACATACCAAAAAAGAGAGTGTGTAAGTGGTCCAAGTGCCCAAAGTTCTAGATGATTGTAAAGGTATAAATAATTTCTAGCTCGCTTTGAAATCGGTTGTAAATGACCAAAGCGTTAAACCATGCGAGCGAGAAGAGAAAGAAAGAGTAACGATGATCGCTTGGAAACAGGCAAAAAAAGTTCTGTTCTGGCGTGTCTCAGTGCACCACTGGCACACTTCTCAACGTGTCTCCGTTCGCCTCGAGCAAGGTGAAGACAAGTGACGTTCTGGTGTGCCACTACCCGACTGATCGACTTCGGGTGATACCCAAGATAGTGGCGGTAGCGAGAGGATCCTGGGCGCCAAGGCGTAGAAGCACACCAAGCTGAGATGACGCCCAACCGCGTGCGTGAGTCTCTCTCACTCTTCCTCACTCTATCTCTGCAACCCACGGAGAGCGGAGACCAGTCAGCAGGCGCCAACCAGCCTCGGTCAGCCAGGCAACAACGCGACCAACGCATGTCGAGTGTACCTACTCTTTGAAGGGAATCGAGCCGCAACAACACGGGCTATTTCCATGTTATTTATTTATTTTTAGGTCTTCTAATATAATAACTTTTTTTGTTTCCTGTTGCCATCACCAAACTACAGTCTTCTTCCTCTTAACCTCCAAACTAGTTAATAATGTTGAGGGTAGTTTAGATAAAAAAAATTTAGGGATTAGGAAATTCAAAAATACATTAATTACTAAAAATTATAAAAGTGACTCTAGTTTATTTTTTCCTATAAGCTAAGTAAAAATAAATGTTTTAATTTCGAAACAAAAGTATTTTTACCTGAGTAAATCTAACAACTATAATTTGAAATTTTTCTTCATATTAATTAAGTCAACTGGATAAAAGGATGACTGTATAGTCTAGACTCACTACTCTTAAATTATTAAGATTATTATATACTTTTAATATGGTAAAAATACCAACAAAATATCACTTACAATATCCAATAAAAAAATAAGCATGTATATAGCTAGAAGCTCAATAAAAGTTGAAAGTCAAGTTGTGGTACTACTATGTTGAAGAGTTGGACGAAATGGAGAATTGATTGAAGCCATCGAGTAGTTGTTGCACGGTGTCTTCGCTGAGACTATCCGCCTGGTCGAGGAGAAGTTGTCCCTCGAAGCGATGGCGTGCTTTGGTGGCCTGATTGGCCGCCTTCTCCAGTGCTACCGGGAATCGAGTGGCACTGAACTGCCGATTGTAGAAGTGACAGAGGTCAAAGCACAATTGTCGCAACTGACCCTTGCTCATTGACAAGGTGTTCTCGTATACTTGGTAGATCACAGGCCTGGAAGCATGCTGCATCACACCAAGTTAGTACATTACTCATTAGCACAGTACTCACTGATAGCAATTCTTCACAATTTAAAGTATACTTTCTGAAAATACATTTTGGCAAGTTCCGAGCTCTTTGTCAAATCATGTTTTTTAAAAGACATAGAATGTCGTTTGCGCTACTTTAAATGTCGTTCAAACGATCTTGAAAAAACGTAGTTTTGGTATGACTTTAAGCCCCAAAATGTGTTCTACGCGACATTTTTTTCTCTCAGTGTACCCATATAATCATTTGTTGTACTATTCAATTCCTTTTGATTTCTAATCTCAATTCAAAAGTAAAATTGGTTAAAAGCGTACTTTAAAATTTCAACAAACTACTATCAGTATTGTGGTCAATAAATCAATAATGTTCATACTTCAATGCCGTAGTTTATGCACAGATAGAATGTGTCCAGATGACTAGAATCCGAGAAGTGGTCAATCAAAGTGCCACTTGGCAAAATTGAGTGAGCGTTTTGAGTTGATTGTTTCAACCCAAAGCGCAAATCATAGGCATTTCGAGCGACAATGTAAACCATCTCACCAGATGGCATCAGCTTCTTCATCACCTTCTTAACAGTGATCAATTCGTTTTTGTAAGTAAATGGATTATCATTCTTCTTGTAGGAACTCTGAAATGTAATTATATTACCAAATTTGATTGCTTTAAATTAGTAAAATCATGTGAATAAGTGATTTGTTAGCAATTATTTTACCGATTGACGAAAAAAGAGCAAACTTTGCGGATAACGTTGATTGGCATCGTTATACTTGTTCAACATCTCAGTGAGCATCGATTCGAGTTGATTGATTTCGCTGTTTCTATTGTTGCTTGTGACAATAGTCTCATGCTTGGCATAGGAGCAATCCATGGAACCAACAAGCACGGCATTAACCTGTCTCGACTGAACACCTGGATGAGGAAAACTGACCATTCCGCCAATTAGCATGGTCTGCGATGGATCGTGCCATGATTGCTTCAAATATACCGGATCAATTATGTTCACTTGTCCACCAATCTTAATATTAATCTTGATCAACAACGTATCAATTTTTTTCGGACCTTTGTCCGTATCGAGAAAATCGGGCAATTCGGTTGAGATAAAGAACTGATTGGTCAACTTGTAGGTCTTGTTTGCGTTGTACTTGATTGACAAAAAGGTAGAATTGAATTCCAGAAATTTGTCATCTATGGGAAAAAATTATTACAATTATAAGTTCATTAAAATGAAAACATGGTAAGAAATACCAAAAGGTGCGCCGATCAAAACAAACTTCACGTCTTGCTCGTGGAGACATGCAAAAAGATTTTTGATTTGGTCCACGGATTCAACTGGCAATATGCGAGTAGAAAGGCATTCATCGAGATCAAGCCCATGTTGACGTGCTCGAGTGGTGAACAACTGGGTGAATTTGTCCAAATCGTTCTCCGGGACTCGTTGGTCAAAGAGAAACACTGCCCACTTGATTGGTCCCTTAGGCACTTTGTAAAAAGGACCCTCGGGCTCGGATGGCAACAGAGTTGGCCTTGGTAAGACCTTACCACTCACCGAGATTGGGTCAAGTTTAATTCCAAATTTAGAAAGTGTGCCAACAGGGAGTTTCTCAATCACAGTAGTGATCAAACGAAAGAAGGAATCGTTCACTATAGCGCATTGAGTCATGTAGATATCATAGTCTGACTTAGAAAGCGATTGATGATTCAACCATCTTCCTTTTGAGTCGCAGCAATACGCCTTGGCAGTAATCTGTAACACGCTCTCTTTCTTTTCAAAATCGACTGTAAACCCGGGAACAATCGATTTCCTTCCAGGTAAACTGACCAAAACATTTTCGGGATCATAAAACAAGGGAATTGATTTTTTACCAAATCTACGATAATGCTTGGTCCACAAGTGAATAAGAAAATCAAAGAAATTGCTTCTCTGCCATTCATCCACGTTGACAGCAACAGACTTGCAAGTGATCAACACCTCATACGTTTCTCCTTCGTACGGAACCGACGTTTTGAGTTGAAACGACTTTAGAGGTCGAGTGACATAGAAAACGTCATCGTGCACAAAACTGCACTCGCCAAGTTGAGCTCGATTGATGCTGGAAAACCTTTTGATGATTCGCCTACGACACTCGTAGTATGACACCATAGGTTTGAGTTTGAATTCAAACCAATAGAGATCGATCGGGTTAAAGTTCACTCGATACAGATTGCTCTGCACCGGCAGCTCATCACAATTCTGCTCAGACATGACTCTCGCTCGGTAGCAGTTACTCAACTGGTACAGCACAAGTGCTGGACACTTATCAAAACATTAAAACGACCAGTGTAGATGTAGTGTTTCCAACGAGATGATGCAACCGGTTACTTCCAGAGTGTATTTACAAGAGAAGCGCGCAGATGAGCCATTTCGAAATTGCCTCTATAAATGATTGTGCCTGTCTATAGCTACACACAGTGCATAAACACGAAACCCTTAAATACTTTCAAGAGTAATCACGCATTGAACGTGATCATGAGACTTTTGTGATTTCAGTATCAAATTACATCTGTGAATACTCTCTTCACTTGTGATAGAGATATTTAACAACAGATATTTAATTAAGTATATAGAGTAATCTAAGATACACTCATTTGTCTCAAGAGAAATATCTAAATAGTGAAGACAAATATATATGTTACGCCATCTAGGAATAATGGGCTGCACTGAAGTTGCCCTGAACTGCCTGCATGTGTTCAATGGAAGGATATTTTTTG